>JBBPUC010000005.1:6565-212908 GCA_038094375.1 Tubosaeta aff. heterosetosa
CCCTGGATTGACAGATTATCGCTTTAGTCAAGTGTGAATTGGAAATCGTGCAGTCATCCCGTGAGTAAAAGGTCCTTTCGTCGGATTGCACTTCTCGGTTCTGACACCCATTGTTAGTCGTAGGGTCTATCCTTAGCAATTTGCGTAAGATATTCGACTTACATTCCTTGTTCATGCTGATTATGTATCCGACAGTGCTGGTGCTGGGCATGTGTTTCTTTGCAGGCGGTCTGAGGTTCTCAGAGCAGGGATTCGGGCTCAGTGTGTACTTCTCTATCGCTTTTCCGTTTCACTAATTAAAGACTTGAATCAAAAAGTTGCAGCACAAATAAACTCAACACTTCTTACCATCAGTGTTGTTGCCGTTCTTCTTCCTGGAGCTTTTGTGCTGGTTCAAGGAGGGACTAATATAAGCGCCACCGATAATGCGATCCTTAGAATGAGTCATGGAGTGGGTTCATTGATGCTTGGTGTTGATGAACACATCTAAACTATCTTCAGGTGGCCATTATTCTGCTCTTTAGTACGGGTTCACTTTCAGGTAATAATTACATGACTAACGCGGCTATCCTGAATCAGTATATGCGTCCTACCTTTTCTTCCAGCTCTTCTCTCACAAAGCTCTCTATCAAGACGATAGCAAGGAGATTTTGGAATCAAGGAAATACAGCGAAAACCCATTCAAGTTTAGGAGATTCCGTCACAGCAAGCATGCCGCTGCACCCCAGTACACCGAAACGCCACTGGTCGGCTCCCCTCAACAACAGATTCGTTTCTCGGAGGACAGGCCTAATATTACCCAACCAGTATCGGACCCCGAGTCGGGTCATGTTGTCGCACCGATGCCACTTGAGGAGGAAACTGAGGAGCCTCAGATGAGTGTTCCTGTATCGTTCGGGCTTCTGATTGCCGTCACTGTTGTGAGTACATCGATTATGTCCGCCCCCGATCGTAAAAGTCACCATTTGCAACCTGTACAAGCTTGTCGCTGTTACTGCGGAGTTTATGGTGGACTCCATCAACGGTCTGACGGACACCGGAGCCATCAGCAAGGAGTTTGTTGGAGTTATACTTCTTCCCATCGTCGGGAATGCTGCAGAACACGTCACGGCCGTCACAGTCTCCGTCAAAGACAAGTTGACGCTCAGTCTGGGTGTTGCGGTTGGTTCCAGCATCGTGAGTCCTCTTGTAATATCCTGCTTCTACAACGCGCTCATCTCGAGCCCCAGCAAATTGCGCTCTTCGTTATCCCGTGCGTGTTATTATTGCCATCTGATTGATCTGATCTTCTAACTTCCGTTACCGACCCAGATTCATTGTTACTTTGGGGTGGATTCTCGGCAAGCCACTCACGCTTATGTTTGACCCTTTCCAGTCCATCGTCCTCTTTCTTTCAGGTATATTTTCTCCTCTGCATAAGCAGGTCTTTAGTTACATACGACCCATACAGTGCTCACCGTCAACTACGTCCTCCAAGACGGCAAGTCGAACTGGCTTGAGGGGATAATCCTCATGTGTGCGTACTCATTCCTCCAAAGATGGCGGGCAAATTTTCTTACTGATCCCAATGGTGCTAGGCCTTTACCTCATTCTATGTGTCGTATTTTGGTACTACCCTGGTACGTTGCACCATTACATGCCTACTGATGCAAGCACGCAATTGCGTGGTGCTCTGACGCTGTACACCTATTTTAGGTGTTTCTCCTCTGTTGACGTGTTAGAACACGCATTCATACCGTAGCACGTACCGCATATTATTTGTCAGCTATCCATACTGCTCAACATTTTTACGCCTTGTTACGAGTTCTCCGTTCAGACTTTTGATGTTCATTTTTCCCTAGCGACCAATCATGTCAATGAATGATCCTACTTCAATATTCAATGTCCAGCCGAAACATGCCTGAAACATACACTTGTATTTGAAAACGAACTTCCTTCGGCCTTATTTCCGCGCCCTGGAAATAATTGAACGTTTCACTTTTTCTAGGAACATCATCCTTGGCGATCTGGCGCCGAGCCACTACAACTTCGCCCGATCGCCATCCGTCAGCGTTGCCGCGGCGCTCGTCAACACAGTCGTTCCTCGTTCTTTCGTCCTTGTACCTACAACGTCACGACAAACATGAGTTATTGTCTACGACACGGAACGGGGGCGACATACTGAAGATCACTTTGTTACCTTCTTTCCACATCTCTGTGACGAGCGTCTCGCCGGGGTACACGACACCAGCGAAGCTGCAATGTTGGTATGAGGGGTAGACGATTAAATAAGCGAACGTTGATCGCGATGGCCGACGTGCGGGGGAATGGGGTCAAGGAGGATATTTCCAGCCCACAGGGAACCGAGTTTTTCCGTGACTTACCGGACTTTGATGTCCTTGAAAGCGCCAAAGGACTTGACGATATGCTTTCCTGCTATCCCCATGAAGCAGAGTCCTAAGTACCATCATGCCCACGTCAACAACAGGCCAATCGGACGAGAGCGGTCAAGTAGTGACGTACCGTGTAGGATCGGTTTATCAAACCCCCCAATTGCGGCGAAGTCTGGAAAGATCTGGGTCAAACCAACCGATTCGAAGCCGCCAGTCAACGGACGAGGCCAAATGAAATGGAGAAAAAAGGGGAGTGTCAGAACCGGACTCACTAAAAGAGGAAGGGCCATGACACCTACATGTAATGGATTGTAGTCGCCGCTTAGACTGATTTGTATATTTTAGCCAGATCAACGACCGCTCAAGATGGATGATGAAAAATGCAGACCGATATAGAGCAGCCTGTGTGGCCGACGTCCTTTCTTCCATGACGGCATCTGGAGCACGTTTTGGTTGCACGTTCGCCGCAGAGGCTGCACCCCTGTCTGCGATGACGTTCAAATCGCGTAGTCAAAGAAGGGCGTAGCCGGTTTCGGCCGACAGGGACAAAACATACCTGAGCCCGAACGCTTACCGCCAAACCCGCCAGCGCCACGGATGAAGACGGTGACTTGGTTTTCAAAGAGAAGCTGTCCCGTGAGCTTGTTCCTGGTACGGACGAGGGTCGTTACGGAAGCAGCTTTTCCTTTGTCTAGAACTTCCAGCAGCCTATGCTCTATGTGGTCAGTGGCGTGGAAGAGACCCGCCCGGTGAAGCGACACACCGAGTTTCGTTCACTAAGTTTCCCTCGGTAGGTGTGGCAGCCTTGATGGACAGATATTGTTCGCCGTGCAAAAGCATCGCCTACAAGTGACAAAGTGCTGTCAGCAACAAGAATATGCAGCAAACGACGGCAGGGTCAGAGCCTGAGAACATACGGGATTGAAGTTTGGGAGCCATCCGAGCTGTACGCCCGAGCTAGCAGCAAACTGTGGAATAACGCCAAAGGTAGGGAGGGCGCTGAAATCTTCGTGACCCTCATATGTCCATTGCAGCTCTTGCTCAGTGGCACCAACACCGAGGTTGTAAAGGATGACATCTCGCTCTGTGTACGAGTAATCCTGGTCTTGTGGAACTTGTTTCTTCGCGTCTGCTACCAACTGCGAGTCCTCTGAATCAAAAAAGACGGCAGGTAGCTTGGACATGGCTTCAGTCATTGCAAGTCAGTGGAGGTAGAGAGGCGAATTAGACAGGTCGAAGACTCGAAATCACATGCCAAATATACAGTGATCTACCTACATATAATGATACTGAACATAACTGTGTCATAGCACATAATTACAAAAATGTTGCTGAACTCCGGGAGGGTGAAAGTGTCGTTGTGGTGTTGCGAGTTGCTCCAAAATTTACGAGTTCAAGTACCACCACCTGTCGTTGGAACGGGATGCTTGTCCAAACGCACACGAGGTGACCTCTATGCGAATAACCTGCAAGCGTGTCTAACCATTTCTTAAATGCGAGTCGGACTGCTCGCCCCCGCGATCCAAACTTGCCACATTCTCTCAGAATGATCGCCCCCCTGGATGGAGATACATCCTTTGACTCGCATTTCAAAAACCAGCCCGAAGCCACAAGAACGGGTCAATCTCCCTCGGATCATCGATCTCTCCATTCAGATAATGTACAACAGGCATGTTGTTTGGGACCCTTTCCGTACACACAATGGCGACTTGTACGTTGCGACATCCTGGCCTGATAATATGATGTTGAATTCTCATCTATTCAGTCTTATACCGAATGAAGAGGTTCCTTGTTGATAACTTGAGTGAGGATCTCCAAGGCTGCCGCAGGTTGGAACGCAGGCTGAAGGGACGTTCGTTGATGGCGATCCTTGTGCTATAAACAGGAACCTTGACGTACCACTTTGTGCCCAGCAGCATAGACCCTCCTGTGTCCGATTAGAAGGTCAGCACCAGTCGTGACGATTGATAGGAAGCGCGTACGCGAAAGAGAAATTATCTACATTTGCGACGGCAGCAATAGTGGTACCGTGAAGGCTGATATTCCGGAGAGGTGTGTTATGGAGAGTCTCGTTCCCGTACCAGTTCATAGCGAGTACACAGGCATAATTCTGTAGGGCATTCAGTAGATAATGGTCAGCCACGGTTCACGACTCACACCAAGCCAGTTGCAGCTGTGGGGTCGCTGACGTTAAGGAATATCAGAAAGGATGGAACGCGTACGCACTTGATATCTGCATCACCCGCCTGACATGAAATGAAGTTAGTCAGAATCAAAGCATCTATCACCTGTCCTACATACCCAGACTAAAACCCTGAGTCGAGAATTCACTAATTCAGAAAGCTGAGCAAGCCAAGATCGTGCGTCCTGTAGAGCATCCGCTCATTAATTTGGATGCGCCATCGCCACCGAGAATGTAGGTGACATACATCTCCAGTCCTCATGAATAAATCGTAGGGAAGATCTGGACATTCTTGATAAGTGGTTTCAGCACCGATTTTGCGCGTAACCTCCGGGTTACTCAAGTAATTTACGTAGTACTCAGGAGGGAATGGGGCCGAGGCGTTCTGGCGGAGATCGTCAGGGTCTAGGTTCCCAACTGCGGGGGTAAAGACATTGTTTCCCTGCCAGACTGAGATTAACGCAAGTCACCATGTATAAAACATACGAGGGCCTAACACAATAGGTGTCCGCTTGATTACAAATGCTGTTAGATTCGGCTGAGTTACCAGCAGCGTAGCAGTTTCTCTCTTGGTCCACGCATCCGTTTCGGCCATAGAGCGCTTCATAGATATTCTTTAATACATCATTGGGTTGAAGTGGACCATATCCTGGAGCATCGGCTGCAAAATCGTAGTAGGCGATATTCTGAATCAGGGGATCAAACCAGCCACTACGTCAAAGATTGCTGAATGTGTTAACCAGCGGAATCGCCCACATGCACTTACTCATTGACAATGAGAGCACTAACAACGATAGGTTCTCCTTTGATCGTACCGCTAGCGATCAAAGCGTTTTGTTGATCAAAGTATGTCACAAAGCTGGGTCCGTAGTGGCCGCCATAGCTCTCTGTCGCGAATATGAACCTAGTCACATGCTATGAATCTGATATCTTAGAGAGGTATCTTGAGTACTTACTCGCGACTCGCATACTTGGAGAAGACCTGACTCTCGAAAAGTATCTGGAATGCTTTCCAGACAAATGGTGCGGCGGATTCTGTGCTGTTGGCTGTGTCCGTTCCGTAGGAGAAACCAGTGCCAATCGGTTGGTCGATGTAGATAACTGAAAGTTGAAATTAGTTACATCTTGTAAGCAAACATGTCGATGACGCACTATTGCTCACGTTGTTCCAGCTATCTTGCTTGTTTTGGCGTCATCTTCTCGTGAATGGGTGACTCACTTACCTGTATGGGTTCAGGAATGTTGTTTTCCCGTCCTTGTTCACGTTACATGGTCCGTTCTCTGCAAATTGAAAGTCACCAAGTCGGTACACCACACACCTGAAAGTCGCTTACCCTGGAAGAGACCAACCATAGAAGAACAGCCTGGACCACCATTTAGCCTTCACATGGAAGATAAGATTTTGCCATCGCCACCGCATACGACACCCATACCAAAGCACAAACGGCGCAGTCCCGGGCGAATGGCGAGCCTCGAAAAACCAGAACCACTATCGCAGAGCGTCAGTGCCAGTTCAGATTCACCAGCACAACATACTGGCCATGGACATATTCGTTCCGACATCGATGTAACCAGAATACTGGCTTACACCAGGGGTCGTCTCGCAAATCCCTGAGTCTGCGACGTAGCGCAGATTCGTGTTGTTTTGAATCTGAGAGTGGAATGTAAACTGGCCGGATTTTACAGAGCTGGCTTTAGTACGAGGCAACGCCGCACGGACTACAGCCGCCCCCGCAATGAGTGCAGTAACAGAAGAGAGGCGCATCTCTGCTGGCACAAGGCAACCAGTGGGGCGGAGATTGGGCGAATCAAGCAGATCGTGCCCATCTCATATATGCTTCTTGAACCGAGTAGGATGGCAATAGTGCGGCCCAAGAACTTGGACTTACTTGCCAAGAATCGTTCTCGGTGGGATGCACTATAGTACCCAGGTCACCCTGTATCACCGCAGGCGCCGGCTGAAGCTCAGCTCAACGCACCAAGTGGATTCAACGTGCAGCTTTGGAAAATAAACCAGAACAGACCTTCCCGCCCCAGCGTCAGGCCATTGATTATGGACTTCGCAATCGACTGGATCCAACCCTTGCAAATGTGTTTGAGACTCGATTGAACTGGGCTTGAGTGTGGATCAGAATAACATGCTCGGTCAATGCGCCGAGAAATTTATCCAATGCAGCGAGATTTTGTTTTGATATCGCACTTCAGTGACTCCGATTGAGCGACTGTTAAACTTAGCCCTGTTTCTGATCTTGTCGTTGACACAACTCAGAAAGGAGTTGCAGTAAAAACCTGCCGTGGCCAACGGCGGGAAATACTGAGACGAGCGGACAAGCGAACTGGACCACGCTCTGTTGGGGTGATTACGACGTACCGCTCTGGGACACGTGACACTAGGTAGTACCGTAGGGCTTACGCTGCAAAGCAGGTCAATGCGAGAAATCCAAACAACCCCTTGCACTAACATTTCTTAAAGCTTGAGGCATCTTCCGTATTGAATCTTTTGAACATCGACAATGTGTATGAACAGCAGGCTGTATCATGACTACAGCCTCTTGAACTTAGGGTCTCAAAAATCTCTGGCATCCAGGCGATAGGTGTTCTGCAGCCAACGTTGCCATTCGTTTACTGGTGAGCGCAAGCACACGCCTGAACGTACTCTAATCTGCGGGAGCGTGGATAAGATAACATTGTCAAAATCATCACCTGCAACCCCAACAATCCCATAAGAGTGGGTCCTACGTGCACTGCCAAAGACGAAGGAAAGACTGACCAGAACAGCTAACTTCGATACCCTTACAGTTTCGACCTGACGGGCTCCGCCACGGTGTTGTCCAAATTCGCCATAAGCGTCGCCATACCTTCTGTTGTTGTCCCTGGGTATGTCGCCCTCCCATCCTCTGCGACCACAATCCGTAAGCTGCCCTCCAACCGTCCCTTGGCAGAGCACAACATGACGGGACTACGTACCAAAATTGGTGAACACGTCCCATTTCGCAAGAATGTTTTCGGGCGTCAAGGGTACGTTGGTTGGGAAGCCATGTCCGCCAGTTCGTTGCCACCGCGTCTCTGCTGCCCAACCACCCAATATTTCAAACACTCTCCCTGTCACCTCAGCGTTATCTTGACTAGTGAGATAACCTACGACGGGGGCGATGAAGTCGGGCTAAGAAATGTCAATTGAAAAGAAATTCCGGAGAGATGCTGAAGCACCTTGTAGGCATCAACCATCTCTTTCGGCCTAATGATCATGTAAGTAAGGATGAGAGGAGAAACACCCAGTGACTAACCAAATCGTCATCGTCATCGCAGTACCTGCACTGGGTGCAATAATGTTACAAAGGATGTTGTACTTCCTGCCTTCAAATGCTAGGGTCTTCGTGAATCCCATGATAGCTGCTTTGGCAGAGCAATACTATTCGGAGTCGTGAGACAGCGACGAACGAGCAGCAAGCAGACTCACGTTGGTCTGCCCGAAATTTCCGTCTAGAGAAAATGTAGTCTTAAGACACCGAAGGAGTGATGAGTGCGTATATTGACTCACAAATACCGACTTGCGAGCACGTCGTCACAATCCGTCCATATTTTTGTTTCTGGAATACAGGCCAAACAGCTTTTGCGCACTGATGTGGATTATCAGCATACACCTCGATACTCAAAATCCGGTTGAGATTGACCTTGAAGGTACCCCGGAGATGAATAGCCATCACGATGTCCCACTCTTGCTCCGACACGGCAGCAAACGAACGATCACGCAATACACCAGCGTTCGCCACGAGGACGTGTACACCGCCGAACGCGTCCAGGGCGGTTTTGACAATACGATCACCATCTTCTGCGGAGCAAATGACAGGTGCTGCCTTGCCACCAACTAAAGTAGAATTTAATATTTTAGTGCTTCGCGTAAGCGGGACTCACTCACCTTGTCGAACTTCATCGCACACGGCATTGGCTCCCTTTTCGTTAACGTCATTTACAACGACGTTTGCTCCAAGTCGTCCGTACATAAGGGAATAAGCACGACCGAGACCTGCGCCAGCTCCGGTGATGATAACAGTCTGGCCATCGAATCGAACGGTTGGTGCCGATTGAGGGTTCGGTGGTAGACTGGCAGCAACATCGAGCTATTAAAAGCCATAAACGGTGCATCATCTCGAGTCAAGACATAGTGCGCACAGTGCTCTCAACATCTGCAGCAGACTCTGGACTGCGTGAACCTGTTAACAAGAGGATATGAGCTACATAACTTGTACTCACTATCTCGGATCAGAGAAGTCAGTGACTTCTGACCACTTGAGCTTCACCTGCATGTAACCTGTGAGGAGATTCCAAAATCATAGACGGAAAGTACACCTCACAGCAGAAGGTGTGAAAGTTTTATCTGTTTTCCAGATAGTTCCCTTACTCCTCTCCCACCGATTCTCTGCGACGAACCCCGCGCCAACTTCAAACACGCGTCCCGATGCGTTTGGACCATCAGGGTGACATATGACAGCGACGAATGGTGCGACAAAATCAGGCTATGAGAGTACACGCTCAGAACTGAATGCACAAGAGACCCAAAGTTTGTCTACCTTTAATTTTTCAAGAATTTCTGGTGGCATGACCGTTTCTGTCATCCTCGATGCAGCGGCCTGAAGTAGATTACACAAAATCGACACTTGCGAAAGGAAAGAGGCTTACAGGCGCGATCGCGATTGCATTAATGTTGTACTTGGCGCCTTCCCTTGCAAGCGCTTTTGTAAACCCTATCAAACCCATCTTTGCCGCACTGTAATTTGCTTGACCAAAGTTTCCTGTGTTGCATTTGAGTTAATCGATGACGCCCCCTACGGAACGCGTACCATAGATCCCTGCAGCACTCGCCGTGTTGACGATCCGCCCAAACTTTTGGTTACGGAAATGCGGCCAGGCCGCCTTGGTGCACGCATAGGCGCCCTTAAGGTGTACAGCAATGACCTGGTCAAACTCGGTGTCCGACATGTTCTTGAACCTACCCTCCCAGAAACCCAGTGATAAACATGGGTCAAGCAATGAATTACATGCACGAGTCGCGCACGCACCCCTTGTCGCGCAAAATCCCGGCATTGTTCACGAGCACGCTGACCCCTCCGAAAACATCAATTGCACTCTGTATCACGCCCGCGCCATCCATTACCGAAGACGTGTTCACGACAGCGCTTCCGCCCGCTGACGAGAACGTTAATCAGATGCCAGAAACGCAAATCCGGAACTACCCACCTTGTTTGATTGCGTCGACTACATTTTGAGCTGCTTCATTGTTGAAGTCGTTCACGACAACGTTGGCACCGCGAGCCGCGAATAAAAGGGAATATCTACGAAGAAGTGGTGGATGTTTGTGGGAAGGGAGATGCTAGTGAGGACGTACGCTTTGCCGAGTCCGCCGCCGGCACCGGTCACGACGACGGTATGGCCTTTAAACGAGAGCGACATGATCAGAACGTCGAATGGTGATTCCGTCAAACTCTCTTAAGGAGGCCAAGAAATCACGTGTAAGTGAAACACATGCTTCTGACCGGCGAGGAAATAATAATAATAAAGGTTGTTTCGATTCGATGAGGAGACGAGTAGGCACCCGGCAGCTACTACGTGCTACACAGTAACGCAGAAAATGGCCCAAGAGAGCTATTCGAGACGAGCGTACAGGAAACAAGTAGAAAGCTCGAGTCAGTCAAACGATGTGGAGGCAAGACCCAATGATAATAAGAAGCCGACAAATGTCAGGCCGTGACGAATAGTGTGAATGAGTAGATAGAAAAATAAAGATGATAGGCACAAGAGAGAAAGAGACAAAACGACCAGAGAGACGAGAGAAAGGAAGTGCATGGCATACAAATGTGTCTGCAAAGGAGTGCCGGAGATGCGTGCAGAGGTCGGAACATAGGCAAAACGAGCATGTATACGTGATTAGAGGGATACGATGTGTTTCGCAATAGTGCGCGGCGGCAAGCAAATAATGGAGGGGTATGCAGCGAGGGAATGCATGGGGGAGATAGCAGGGCAAGAGCAACACATAGGCAGATAAGACATGAGACTAGAGTGTGTAATCAGACATTGAGATTGTGGATGGATGCGAAAATTGGAAACAGGATGTCAAGCGCAAGATGGGTGGTAAATCTGGAGATGCCGTGCGAGAAACTGAAGAATACCGGGACGGGGCTGCGATTACTTGTTGAGCATCATGCTATCCTCGTCGCCTCCGGTCGAGTTGTTCTTGGCCCACTCGATGGCAAAGAGCGACGCTTTGAGGAACTTCTTGTGCGCATACTTCTGACAAGCGTATTGCTGGATAAAATTGTCCTCCAGAAGTTTCTCGCAGATCCATTGATGACCAGTTTCTAGATGTTCCGCTACGAACCCAGAGTGGTAGACAAACGCTCCGTTCTAGGTAACCGGAAACGAGTCACATGATCAGTCATCAAGCAAAGTGAATCGCATCCGATTCCTTACCCAGTCGCCACCAAGCATCTTCCTCGCGCTGTACATTGCGACCGCCGCAATGAGACTGGGCTTGCACCTCAAAAAGCGATAGTCGAGCAAGGTAACCTCTGCCAAGAACTTGCCCAATGTCCTTGTCTGAATGTCGTAGTCGTCGGCCTTGCTGATCTTTCGCATCCAGCTGTATGGAGAACAATATTGCGAAATCTTAAAGTCCAGGGTTTGCAAGACAATGCGCTCGCCCTTGAGGATTTCCTCCTTGCTGTATCCGTTCTCTGTCATAAAGACAAACTCGTCTACCGACGGTGCCAAAATCTCTTCGTATTTGGCAGCGATGAACATCGCAGTAACGCCCACGAGCTGGAGCTTTACGAGTGAGACGACTCTTCTGGTAAGGAAACGATCGACGATGTTAATGGCGATCCAGAGCGTCTCGGGAAGCATGTGCCACCGCAAGTGTACTTGAAGGAGCCAGTCGACAAGTGTTTGTCGCATGGACCACGTAATCTCGTTCTGTCCATCCATGTAATCGGGGTTGGGCATCACATCCTCCTACCGCGTGATGGATTAGCGAATCCTATTTCGGTGAAGTATCGACGACGCACTTCAAGTTCTGACATGTATTTAAAAATCTCGTTGGAGTACTCGCACACCATCGTGGTGTCGAGAACGTCAACTTCATCTTGGTATGTTCGGTGAATGTCCGCTACCTCTCTGTACTGTCTCATGGCCTTTTCCGTGTCGACGTCCGGCCACATGCGTGGGGAGGTGGGTTCGACAACCTTGGGCTCTAGAATATTTTCCTCGCTGTCGCTAGTTGGTTGGATTCCTATCATATCCTGTTCGTCCTTGACCTCAAGCATCTCAAGGAGCTCGGACTCTGGTTGTAAATCTTCGATTTGTTCGACATCCATCTCGCTCAATTTCTCTTCGGCGACCTGGGTGGGGATAACTACTGGTACAGCGGTTTCCTGCCGCGACATTCGTTTGAAGACAGAAGGCTTCTGCGCTCGCGCAGTAGATGTGCGAGAGGCATTGTTTCCAGACTCGGTTCGAGCAGGGCCCGCTGGGACGCGTTGCGGTGCAGTAGCGGCTGCAAGGGACGACGAGCGGGAGCGCTTCAGCCCTTGCTCTACACTTTCCTTCAGGCCTACTTTTGCGGCAGCCTTGATAGCATCCTGCAGAACGAGTGGGGCAGCAGGGGGATCGCGACTTAGCAAGCTACGTGGTTTGAACCATCCTACACCAACCTTACGGTTGACCGCGGTTGTGGTCACCTCACCAAGAGCAGGACGTTGTGGAGCACCCTTGAGGCCATTCAGGATGGCTGCCGCCCGCGATGCCCCACCGGTGATGCCAGATGGTTGACGGAGGTGTCTACTGGTAGCATTCTCGTCGCCATTTGCTTTACGCTGAGCGCCAATACGGGTTCGAGTCTGTAGCTTGCGGCGATGGTAAGTGGGAGACGGAAAAAAAAAGAGATTGGGTGGGCTCACGCGTGCATTGTTGACCATGCTAACTGATGCTACAGAGGGAGCAGGCAAGGATACAGAGAAGCGATTGTAGTGAAAGAGAAAGAGAAACCTGAACCGTTGGTTTTGAGATCGCGAGAAGAAAGAAGAAAAAAATTGTCAGCCGCGTTCGAGGACGAAGAGAACAACAAAGACTTGAACTTGACCTTGTCGCGTAGAACGCGAACCACCCACGTGACTCAATAACACTCCAAAACAGACACGTCGCGTCATTAAAGTAATTTATTTCTCTTTGCACCAATACCAGACCTGTGGGCCGTCGTGTGGACCTCCACAGGCTCAACGAGTCCACTACCAAAGCCCAAGCCCAGCGACCTCCCCGGCTGCCACCCCTGCTTCATCAGCAATTGCCGACCAATGTTGTGTTCCGGTAGTGGACCACCTGTGTCTTCTCCGACTTTCCGTGTTTGTGAAGGTTCATTTGATGGCCCCGGGGACATGCTGCGCGAGCTGGCCACGCCAGGACTGTCGAACTGTGATCCGGGGTGCATCGCGCGACGCCGTGCAGACCGGTCAATGTACGATGGAGGAGTATCACGGGGCGGTGAGAGGCGGGCAAGCAGAGTGCGCTTAAGCGACGACAGCGCTTTTTTTGGATCCCTAGCCTCCTCCGTGGGGACAACATCCGGGGGCCTTTTCTCTGCAGCCCGATTGCTCTCCCTAGGTGCGGCAAACAGGGGTATGACACCCTGGTCGGTCAATGTGCACTCAGCACAGGGCGTGTGATCCTCATGTATGTGGCACAGAAAGGCGGTGCTGCCGACGATCAGCCGGTCGAGGTGGCGCAATGGACGGGGTATACTCGCCATGCGGGAAGGGGAGAGACGGGTCGGTCCAGCGTCGGGATACTGTGCAAGCTGCAGGAATGTGCCGTGTTTGGACCCCATGTCGACAACTGCCCACTCGTGCTGCGCCTTGTCCCAGAATGCAGTCGCATGTAGCTTTGATACTTGCATCTCCTTTAGGCGTATTCTGGGTGTATCGCTGCCAGGTGGAGCGACATCGCGTCCAAACTGGATCTCCGCGTAGGTGTCGAGCACGGCGAGGCTGAGGCTTTTGTGGAGGATGGACGACTTGTGGACTGTGAGCCGCAGTGGTGGCCACTCGTCATCAGACATGGCATTCAAACTCCGATCGTCTCATGGACGCGCTCAACGACGTACTGGTAGATCTCCTTCATATCTGTGCCATGTACTCATTCACTTGCAGACTCTCTTTTACTCAAAGGAATGGCTAGTAAAGGTCGACGCACACACCTCGACCCCTTATCTCATCGTTCGTGTTTCCCATTCTTTCATCATTAGCACCCTTGATCCCGACTCTGCCACCACTCCCATTGGCTAGAAATTTCATTCTTCTCCGGTGGATCTCACCTGTTGCATCATGGTCACAGACACCAAACAGACGTGGGCAGAATGTGAGCTCGTTTTTGTCGGTGATTAACCAAGCGAATTCTATTCCTAGCCGTCCTCCAGCTCTCTCAGGTAACCAGTTCGCAAGGCGGTGGCGTGAATGTAACAAACAGATCGACTCGCCTCCCCCCGATGACGATGAAGAAGAAGCGTGGCGAACACGTTCCCTCGATCTCTTGTCCAGCGCACATACCCTTGGTGGCATGTCTGAGCTCTCATTCGAAGTCATCAGCTCTAAATATGGGGTACCCTTTCCCAGAGCCTCACGGCAAACTCCTCCACTAACACGTGGTCCATGAAGGACTTTACATTCCAGTTGGAGTGCGAGGCCCTCAAGTGGCGATGGGAAACCATTTCTGTTGGTTACAAAGTCTCAGCCGAGGTCCTATCAAAACACCTCATCATACCTCTGATAAGCGTGAATCATCTTGCGTTCTCTTCTAAAGATGTCGTCGGCGATCTCTCGCCCACTGACCTTGAAAAGGTGACACCTCTACCACGTGCATCCACACAAACATGGTTTTGATGATCGCTTAGACCATCGACAAGGTCGCTCGGACCGCACGCAGAACGCTCGATACGCACGTTAAGAATGTATTGTCGAAACCACGTCTGGCCACCACGATAAGGCGCATTACTGCTGTGTTCAACTTCATTCCAGATCCCCGTGGGTCGTTCTTACTTTTGTGATCGGATTATTTTCTTACACAGGATTGCGTTATAGCCAATATATCGACGGAAGTCAACTCCCCGGTGTTTATGCCTTCAGAGCCGATGCACGAACCAAACACATTACCCGAGCACCATAAAACCACGCGTAGCTTTACGCCGAAAGCGGATGTGGGTACTTCGTTGCGACGAGGTTCCAACATGGCTAATCCAATTTAAAGGATCATCAGAGCATCTCGGTGAGCCCGGAGAGGGAGCACGTTGCGCCCTCACGGACATCAAATCAGATCAGCAACGCCGCAGACTCGGGGTCTGCCACCGAACCGGAGGACGATCCGCAGCCTCCAAAACTAGTCTCAGGGCCCGGCGCAGATCAACAACCTGATATACGCATGCAGTCGCCAACTCCTTCGAGGGAAGCATGCGGTATTCGGAGTCGAGGCGTCACCAAGCCACCCTCTGACACAGATTCATCGCCCGTCCGACCTATCAAGAGATCTCAGCCGTACGCACCGTCCTCGGACGAGGACAGTGAAGAGGAGCGAAAGAAACTCGCTGCCCATTCTCGCCCAAGACTCCGACAACCCATCAGACGCGGGGGGAGACGGTTCTGAGCCTGCAGCAGGAAGCTGAGCTTAACTTGTCAAGTGAACACAGCAAGTGCAAGGTTCAAGGGCGCGCCGTCGCGCTTCCTTTGCACGTACCTGTCTGACTATCCCCGTAAATCATGTCTGGTCTCGCAATAGTTGATAATGTCGGGTCATCCTGCAGACCATCGATATTCGTTGTAATAGTAGACGTCCGTTCAATGTGAGCCATGCCAATAAAGTGGGCCTAGTCACGGCCATGGTACTCCACAGCCAAGCCTTCCAAGGAGGCACGTCGTCAACATATACGTACAAGTTGTGGCCATCGACGGCCACAGCGGGAAAAAAGGCAGCGCTGCCAGTTGATCAATCGTTGTTTATGACACATGTCGTACGTCCAACGACACGTATCAACGATGTGGGGATGTCGTGGTCGGCCGAGCGACCCTCGTTGCAACCATCATGCAGCCTCGGTCCCTTTGAATTGGACCTTGTTCCTAAACGAATTGCCCATCGGCGCCGGTATTTCTCCATCCCCTTTCGGGTTAAGAACGACGGCCGCGTTGTCATAAACACCCAAAAGCCTGACATCAGGGTCGCCCGATCCACACTGGAAGGGGCAGGGCCCGATTGTGGCTCGTGATCGCAACCTTGGATCAAGGGAAAGAAAAGATGGGAGAAAATATAAATTAAACGTAAAAGCAATATGACAGGCGCGAGGACAAATAGGGCTCCCTTCCTCCTTTATTTGCTTCTCCTTTCAGGCTGTATAAGTGCCATGGCACTGCAGCTGGCGGTGGTGGGTGGCGGAGATGGCGGCGGCGGCAGAACACAATTTCATCGCGTCGTCACCAATGGCGTCCAGGACGGTACTGGTTGTTTGGTACAGGTTCTGCATAGTACTGGCACGCATCGCACTTGGTTTGAAATAGATTTCGTACGCGCCGGTCGTCGGCGTATTCCTGATCAAAGCGCAAAAACGAGTCCACGACCATACATGAGCCCGGGGCAGAATAACACGGTCGACGAAAGCGGCATGCAAATGGAAGCACGTACGGCGTTACATCCACAGTTGCGCGCCGTCCTGTGCATGTGTGCACTGCTCAGCTTGCATGTTGGAAAACCACAGTCGGTCGTGACGCCGGTCTGATAGAGGCGAACGTAGTGCTGAGTCGGTACGAGCATCAAGAATGGGAGAATAAAATGTGTCAGTGAACGTGGTTCAACGCCAACTGATAACGAGCCTACTCCGCACCCCCTGTACTGATCTCCGACGCTGCAGCAACTAAAGATTTAAACGCGGTTCCCTCGATGATAGGTTCACAGACTGACCATTCCATGCTGCACATTCTTGATGGCTTATCGTTGGTTTTAAGGACGATGATGGGGATAAACGAAAGCGCGAACGCTGGCGACGAGGTAGGAAGTGGGTGTCGACAAAAAAACGAATCCGGGGCGGTCTAAAGTCCAAACGAAAAGAGCCACAGGTTTTATATTTCGCATGGTCGGTTACGATTTGGTAAGAAACGTCCTTCGGAGGCAGCGGAATCCACCATTCATACGAAGTGATCGTGGGAGAAACGTGAGCCGTGATGTAGAGGTCGGAAAGTAAAATGGAGCGAGCCAGTGGAAGTGGTGCTCGGGTGAACGCCCTGATTTTCCGGTTGCGGACCTGCGATCTCAAAAGGCCTGTGCATGCGCTGGAGAGTGGAAGGTGACACGTCGTCAAGGTTCTTCGATAAGAAGGAGACCAAAAGGAGCAGGAAGGGTAAACTGGCACGAGGTCGGACAAAGGTTCCCTCATGGCAAGCGGCTAGAAAAACTGACCAGATTCCACATTCCGAGAAAGAAATATGGTCACATGTGAGCTATTGAAATTGGATGGGCACCTGACTGGTTACCAGGTCTTGCACGTTCGAAAACATGAGCAGGATAGCAACGCCGATTTGTTTTGAATCTGTTGGCGCAAAAACTCCTTCTTGGAGCGTCGTCCGCCCAAGGGCCATTGGTCGATAGACTGTCATTCGATTGCCAAGCTAAGTTTATTCTCGCCATACCACCGGCACGATCACAAACCTTTCTAGCCAGGGCGAAGCGACGTTGATCAGAGTCGTCAGCCCTGAAATAGGTGGATTCCCAGGGATTGACATGAACTAGCCCTCTGAAAGTTTCCTCGATTATAGAGACTTATTTTTTTCTAGATCTAAGACCCATGTATCACTCATTGAAGATCCTCTAGCTCCACAAATCTGTTGGTTGCACCACTAGTAGTCACAGTACGTATGAACCCCACGCTCATATGCGTGCCATTTCATCTTCGTGAAACAGGAGGACGGACGGAAGAATTCGAACCACCAGTGGCAAATGGTTCGTTACACATCAACGGCGCCGTTCTCAA
Organism: Tubosaeta aff. heterosetosa; assembly: GCA_038094375.1. Classification (NCBI taxonomy): domain Eukaryota; kingdom Fungi; phylum Basidiomycota; class Agaricomycetes; order Boletales; family Boletaceae; genus Tubosaeta; species Tubosaeta aff. heterosetosa. The sequence continues at coordinate 24,174 of JBBPUC010000005.1, forward strand.
GCATGATATGCAAGGGTCCAAGAACAAGAATATTCTTATGAAAATATCCATACCCCGCCGTCAACTCGCCCCACGAAGGTGAGAATTCTACCCCTGAACCATGCGGTCCTGCGAATTGAAACGAGAATCACAACAAACTAGTATATGCAACCCAGGTCTGCCCGCTCTGCAGATAAATATAACCAATCTCGTGGCATGTGATCTGTAAATAAAGATGCGGATATCGATCACGGATATCCCGTAGTATTGAGTCCGTTTTCGGACCCCACAACGTTCTTCTCCACCATCAAGCGAGATCACATCAAGTTCGCTGAGCAAACTGATGTGAAAGGGTGTTATGAACGTACAGGTAAGCTGTCAACGGAGACTACCGAGGCAGCGCATCTCTAAAGATTGATTGATGCCAGTGCTAGCAGGCGCGAGGCAGCGTCGGGTGATTATGCGAGCCCAGTGCCGACACGAATACACACAGATCATCTTCCGCAGCTCTGGTTTACCGCAAAGTCCAGGGGAGTAGAGGAACCCCCTACCCGAACTCTTAGTCATGTTTCAAGGGGTCACCGCAACTATATAGCCGTGTCTCCACGCGGTCACTCATTCACGCCTCAAGAGTGTGTAGCGAGATACCGGCTCGTTTCCCTTTAGTGCTTGAATCGATAAACCGTGATCGATCAGGTGGGACCCACACTCGACCTCGCTAACTTACCGCTATGCCATCGAGATAGTGTCCTGGAGATGCCTGCATATCGATCACGGAAAACATGAGGTGAAAGGGTCCCTAAACGCGACCAGCAACTTCGCTCCTCAAATAGTAGTTCAGGCAAGACATATTCATTGCGAACGCCCTGTGATAAGCACCAAGTTGTTGTGTTCCCTCTGCGCGCGCCGTCGCTTGGCTGCGCCCACACGGTCTACGCGTGTTTAATGACGTATGCGACACACACGACAATAGTGATCTTCTCCGTGCTGCACGTAAAGGGCATCAGGAAAGTACCGAAGCGGCCACCTGGTCGAGGACCCTATCAAAACCTGCCAGTCAGCTGGACTGAAAGAAGGCGAGAGAAGACACATCACACACACTTTCATTTCGCATTCTGGCGCGGATTGTACGTTTTCGACACGGGTTCTGATTCGATCAGCGTACGTAGCATCATCTCTCTTCTTTTCCGTCGGAACCGATTGAAAGCAAGCATATGTACCTATAACCCTGGATGCGAATCCGTTTCAATCGCCATACCTCCCCTTTGCTGGCACGTAACAGGGGCCGTTCTACGTTGGCCTTACACATGGGTACCATCCCGAAACGATGCGAGGCTATGTCTTGCGCAAGCTAGACTGGGAATGTTCACAGATATTAACAAGACAAGATTAAACACAGGCATGTTGCTCTGAACGGCCTCGACGTCTCGAGGTCCCACTCGACAAAACAGGTGGCACCACGTAATACGAGGAAGGTGCCCCAGCAATCCTCGATTGCGATTCACCGTGAGTACATAGGCGCATTTGGCCTCGGAATGCCGGCGGACTTGTCTCTTTTCTTGTTCTCTCGCTGGCTTCATGGTCCGAACGTAGAAGAGGCTCTGGTTCGCACACGGCGTGGTCCGTATCTTGCTGTACTCGGCGGACGAATGAAAAGTCAATCAATCGTGTCGGGGCGGGTTCCTCAATTCAAATGCGGCCCTCTCTCTTCTTCCCCTACCTCTTCTACTTGATGATCCGTTCCGGGGGATGCCCATCCGCGGGTCCGCGCCGTTCTCTCCACAAAGTCAGGACGTGCAAGTCGATGTAGACCGTCATGCCGACACTCGCTGTGCGTGTATTCTCGCTCTCGTTATGTACTTGTCGCTGCCGGATTGTCGAATCGCGATAAAGGCATGGTCAGGCGTATGGTATGCCACAACCCTGGCCGAGACCACGAAGATACACGACTGTAAAACGTCGGGGAGTCGGGGACACTGACAATCATTATTAGCATAAGGGCCTTTAGCAGTGTTGAGATGTCCTTCAAGTACGGTACGCGACGCTCATTACCTCAATTTGATCCATCACAAATAGTCAACCTTGTACCATGTCGTTTAGTAAAGAGAACATTCACACATGTGTCTGACTCGAAAGTCGTGACTTTCAAACTTCGCTGTCTAGCAAGACTTGACTTGAAATCCCACCGATCGAGTCTCGTATGCTCTCAGTCTTTTGAACAATCTAGAAGATTAAACTGATCTACAAACGCTGTCACATGTCACGAGACACAACTAGTTCGGGTTGCAAACCAATGAAGCGATCAATAGGAGAAATAAAAGGGGACAGCAGCGGGAGGTACTGTATACAGGAACGACAGGACAAACCCCGGTATCAGTAGGTCATACGTGATTCGTAAACCTCAAAAGAGCGCAGCGCCAACCAACCCCATGATACCAGCAACACTAAACGTAGTGGACACACCAAGACGGCCAGCACCATTGCTGTTGGTTGAGGTGCTGCTAGGGCTAGAGCCAGAGGAAGTGCTCGTGGAGGAGCCAGAGCCAGAGCTCGCAGTGGTAGTGCTTCCACCAGTAGTACCCGAGCCAATGCTGGTGGGAGAAGCACCAGAACTAGCGGTACCGGATGGCTGGGAAGAGGAGTTGAGGCAGCTAGTGGACGATCCGCCTTGGATCGTGATGATGGAGGAATACTGCACAGCGCCAGTCGAGTCTTTTACTTCGATATTGCTGGAAAAAAAAAGTATTAACCAAAAAACACAGTAGAATCCAGGCAAGCTTACATGGATGTACCCTGTTCAAGATTGACAAGCCAGGTGTAACTGGTACCATTCTGCTGACCGAGCGACTCAAACTAAAACACGCAATTTAATAAATAGCTCTAGAAGTGAGGGAAGTCTACTTGCAGGAGTGGACCCCGGCTGACTACCTATTCGCCATAACTAGTTCAGTAAGCATGCGAGCTGGAGCCGGAATTATACTCACCAGGGATGATGCTGAGATAGTATGGTCCAGTTCCACCCGACCAAGCGAGCTGAGTGGGCTCTGACCACATCATCAACGTTGGTCTCGTCGACGCGGGAGACGAGGGACTTACCACAAACGGTGACACTAGGGCTGTACAATGCACGAGAATTGAGCACGGAAAAAAGAGCGGATGACACGACACGTACGGCGTGTTAACAGTGAGGTCACCACCAAGCGCGACAGAGACGAGGGCGGAGAGAGCAGCAGCGAGAGTGAGAAACTTCATTGTTGCAAGTGAAGGAGTGAATGCGACGCTTCGCAGAGTGTTGACCAAGAGCAAAGGATGGGGTGAAAAGAAACTGAGTCGGTCGCAGCCAAGAAGGGTGGATATATTCGGAGTTTGAATTTATTTCAGAGCCAGCGACTACACTTTTTGTCTTGGACTGAATACTGTCTCACGTCAAACCTATCCAACTGCTGCGACCACCCGGGTTGTGCAACGCCGTCTGGCCAATTTTGACAGCGCCACGGGGTACCCTTGCCGCTACGCTCCCCTGATAATTCTCCCTGGCAGACTCGACCAGCGGAAACACATCGGCCGCGCCAAACACAGGGCTCGGGACAGCAACGTGGGTCGACGTGCTGGAAAAAGACGGTCCGTGTGGGGTAAAAGCCTCTTGTGCGTGTTCAAGTGGCAAGGACGCGTTCGCGACTGGGAGATAAGACTCTGCATACCACTCGTACCACACCTGTCGCTCGTTCGTGAGACGCCATATCGATACCTGTAGCTCCGCGTTACTAGGTAGATAAAGCGGTTCCTAAACATTCGATCAGCTGTTATTCCTGGTCATGTGATAGAGCGCACCCGAAAGGGGAAGAACAGTGGAAACCAACTCAACATGTCTTTGGAAATGCGTTCTTTGTGATGCGGGTGGATGCTCAGCCCTACATCGCTATACAGTACCGCCTCGAAATAACCAGCCAGTCCATGCATCACCCCCGCATGTGGGATGTGGAACAACAGTTTGGCAGAGCGAACATTGTGGCTGTTCGTCAGAGGTAAGCCTGTCGTGCCATAAGCCTCTCGCGTATAACTAGCACAAGCGACCCATGCCTGACCTTTCTCATCGAGAGTGACATCTTTTCGTGGATGTTCAAACTCCCAGCACTCTTGTATCTTAGGCCCACATCGTCCCGCGGCACCACCACCATCACCGCTGAGGATATTAACGTTTTGGAACATCACCACATACGGCGTTTCCAGTCCCTTGAGATCCTTGACCTCTCTCGCAGCATTGTACAGCTTTGATGACGATAGGGGTGCAAGATGTGCTGTATAGGATGCCGGTATAGAGATGCCATTCGCTGGCCATGCCCATCAGCGCACCAATCATGAAGAAGTGTCCAAACGTACTTACGCTTCAAAAAACGCATTGCGCCATCCAAGCACTCAGGGCTCAATTCATTGTCCCCAAATGAACCCAAAAGCTCGCTGACCAAGATATCGACGGGCTCTGGTAGCTCGACCCGCCTCATATCGCCAGCTATGAGCTCCACTGAAGAGCCCCACTCCCTCATCTTGAATCCTTGCAGGCTGCATATCGAATGAACACAAAAGGGTTGAGAACGCGTGCATGCGGGACGCACGTCACAAACGCATTCGGGTTCTTCTCGACTGCGTAGATAAGTGCTTCTCTCTTGGCCCTCTGAATAGCTTTGAGGCTTCGAGCAACGAGGGGACCACGCCCAGCGCCAGCGACACAAATGACACTGCGTCCCATTATGTCACATCACCATGAAAGACGGAAGCAGACACACATGCGCTCCCTATCCGACCAGTCAACGAGGGCACGATAGATCGCCTTAACCAGATATGATGAATGCAGCGCGGGCAGCTGTGACAAATACCCTAACCTCTTCATAGTTGTGATACTTGACGGGATCTTGCTCGAACGTTTGATATGTGATTGATTGAAGGTTGTCCATCAGGGGCTGTGGACACGTCGTTGGCTGCTGCACCATACTACGCGCATTACGGACATACCTGTAAAGGGTTTTGAAGGTAATCTTGATAACCCTGTGCAAAATGTTCAACGGAACCCTCCGTCTTTGCCGCCTGTACGACAGTGCTGCCTTTTTCTAAGTGTTTTACATATTGTGAATAGGCAGTTTCACCGCCCATTTTGTGTAAGCCGGAATCAACACCGGACAAGATGAACGTCGGGCGGTGCTGGACTCGCTAGGTAAATGGTACGTCAAAGAAGACGATCGTAGCGCTCACGATCATGCTTTGCCGGATAAATGATTGTGTACCTTTTGGTAGGACAGGATAACCTTTGAGGTTTGCGATAAACGCGGACGCAGGTAAAAAGATGTGCTGAACGGGTTCTGCTGCCCATCGGTCCAACACACCCACGTTTGCGGGAAGCGGCGGGGTGAGATCGAGTGCTGCCGACATTAGCACCACTAACGGACAAACATATCACGTGTCACCGCTCACTCAGCGTTAACCGTACGCTGTTATCGCAGACGGTACGGATAACATCCCACATCTCCCAGGTGGCGTTGAGTTCACCCTCGGATGCCTTGGAAGATTTGATATGCTTTTGTGATAGTGCACCCTCGAGCGCAGTTGTCGGTGGGTGCGCTTGCACGCTCAAAACGCCACTCAAGCTCGGATCTCCGTGAGGCGGTGGTTCTTTCGATTGAAACACTGCGGGGTCATAGATGGGTAGTCGAACCGAGAATTGTATGTATGGGATACTTCGAAGGCATTCGCTTACGATACGTCCATATGAAGCCACATGCGACCTGTTTCTAGGTGGCGGCAGGATGATGGTAGGAATGTTGAGATAGGACGCGTATGCCACTTCCTGATGGAGAGCCTGAGCACACGGGAATTCCGTCAGCAAATCATCCGAAAGAGGGGCTGCGCCCATTGAGTGCGACGTTTTTGGGCAGGACATGCGAAACGCATGATTATGCCGTAGATGGCCGCCATTGAAACGGAGTGAAGAAGAACTCACGATGCCGGAGTCATGACGGACCCAGTCATCAGTGGCATCCAACTGTAGCCAGTCAGATGCCATTGCCACGACGATCTCCGCCTCATCTATCACATTACCCTGTGAGATGCACAGGACTGTGGGAGTGGGGGAAGATGAGATCTCACCTAGTCTCGTTATCGTCACCTCATCAAGTAAAAATGAAGGCGACTTCCGCCATGCCTCCGCTGCCTTCTCAGCAGCTATCACCTCCTCGTTCCCTGCAGTTCCTGTGGAAGGCATGATGCACATGTTTCGCCATCGTTCGCGCCATTTGGGAGTGGTGAGCGGCAGAGATATGTATTGGTAGCCCTTTGCCTGTGCTTCTGTGGAAAGGCTAAGCACAGGAGTAGGGTGAGGACTTAATGCTGCCTTCTTATGTATGTCCTCATGCGTAATGGAGGCTGCGAGAGTCGCAAACGGCGCCATTTCGAGTTTGCGCTCGTATTACCTCGTTGATGGTGAATCGTATGAGGTATCCAAAAGAGGAAGGCTGCCTATTGCCCTTTACTTTCAAGTTGTACGGTGTCTGTAGAAGGTCTGCTCCAAGGCCTTTGACGAGGTGCAGTGTGCGCTTCTCTACTGCACAGTATGGAACACGCACAGGATGCCCGCGGTAGAGGGGAAGAGGATTGGTCGAGAACTATGGGCTTCGAATTGAAATTGGACCACTTGATCCATATTGATAATATGGACAGAATACGCTGCAAAAACAGGCCGTACCCACTTCATGCCGCGATGTGCTCCAGTTGTCGCCGTTCTAATGTTTTATCAGGCTGCGGCCCTGAGGAATGTGTGGGTCTGACGTGGTCGTCCCCTCAGAGTCGAATTCTCTCGCTGCTGTAGACAAAAGGTTGGATTGACAGTGACACTGTGTGTCTGATCATTGCGATCGATCACGAGTGTGATCGTGATCACCGGAACGGAGGTAGAGAGGTACGGGAGAGCTATAGATTGTCTACGAGGTTTCAACTACTGAAAGCCGTTCAGTCTAGGTCGCTTTGAGTGCTGTTCATCGGGATCCGGGTCGTCTGCGCCGGGTTGTGTGGATAGGTCATACCCAGTCTGAACACCTTCGAGAACTGTTCGGCTGACTGCTTCCCTCAGTGCTTCGTCTGGGTCCGTTCCTTCTGACTCTGCACGATGCATGATGTCACTGACGGACTGGATCAAATTAGACGTCAAAGTTTCTGATGCGGCGTCTTGGGAGTGCTGCGACAGCTGGGGCTGAGCAGATGCGGCGGTGCTGGAGCGCAGAAAGGCAGCGACCTCGGGAAACTCGTCGTCGAGATGCTCGATGGGCTTTGAGGATGGTGAGAACAGGAAGTGTGGTGAGAGACGGAACGTACGGAGAGACCCGCTGCGTTGCGCCAGTCGAGGAGAGCACCGTGGTCGATGAGCCACTGCGCAGTACCGACATCTTCGACGGTGTAGAGTGGCGTGTCTCCGTCTTCGTCTGTGATATTTACGTCACCACCTGGAAGGAAGTCGAGAAGGGCCCGCGCAGAGGACGGACAAGCATACCTTGTTGGACGAGATAGGCCAGGACATCCAATTGTGCATACGACGCTGCAGCGTGCATGGGTGTGTATGTGAACGGATCCGGCGCATTTGGTGAGACGGCTGGTGGTGGCTTCAGACGGATACACAACGACGTAGAAGGACGTACACTGCTGCTCGATGAGCTCCTGTGGGCAATGAGCGGGACGTCGCGCGGGCACCGAGTACACACCTGCACGCGAGCGAGGTCACCGTCTGCGGCGGCGACCCAGATGTTTTTGAGGTCGGGCATGATCGCGATCGCCGTTTGTGCGACGGTTATCTGCGACTACTGCAAAAGGAAATTTTGGTGTGGAGATGGTTGGTGGCCACAGCGACGGAAGGGAGGAGGATCTGCTGGGATGCTGCTCGTCCAGCTCAAGACCAGGTCCATGCTGGCGTCGTCGCGCCCAGCGACAGAGAGATTGAATAAAATATCCGTCATGGGGATCTCCATCCCGGATCTCAACTGATCGGACCCTCTCGCGCGCTCGGCACCGTCTCCAGCGTTTGTCGTGCAGGCTGCTGCACGTCCAGCTGGGTGTTCGCTCGCAGAAGACTCGGGTCGCTCATCAGCGGTTCGCTCGCAGCCAGTGGCTATATACTCCAATTACTCAGCCCCACCAGATATTTAATCAGACCCAAGAACGTGATCAACTCAGACCCCAACTCTCAAGTACAACTCTCTCCTCCCCGGCGTTCGCCTCATCGCCACTCGACCAAGGCGGGCTAAATAGTCCCTCCTCCCCCTGTGATCGATTCCAGACACAGATCCCCGCACTTTCATTCACCTCTGCCGTGCCGCACCTGTCCGTATCCTCATATTTCTGCTCACGTACGCAATCTAGCCCATCAGCTGCCAACCATGAGCTTCCTCATGCCGTCTCAACGAGGCGTGTCTCAGCAACCTCTCCCTGACTCTCCTCCCATACATAACCAGCCCAGATCCCACTTACCCCTTTCCTCCTTCCCAGGTTACCATCATCAGGACATGCCCACCCATTCATCCATGCCCACCGCCTTTCCCCCCGATCTTACACCTCACACTCCACCAAAATTCGGTGAGACCCGTTGCTGTGCGTCCTTCATTTCTCTCTTTGTCCTCCTTTTTATATCCAATTTCTTACATTGTTTGCCGGTCGGACCTCCGATCATCCCTCCTTTCTCCATTCCATTCCCTCGGAAACATTTTTACTAATCCTCTCAAACATTTAGACTGGTCCTTGTTATCGTCTGATTTGCACTTCATTTACCTCGACCCTGTCCTCACGAGCCATCTCGAGGAGCAGGCAGACCTCCTCATCGGAAAGTCCCTCCTCTATTTTGTACATCCAGAGGAACAAGCTTCTGCCAGAGCAGACCTCTCAGAGGCTCTTGAACAGCGGACAATGCATGGCACCGTGACAAGGTCCGTTTCTACCCTTCTGCCTTGCCCCACACCTAACCCTTTCACCAGGGTTAGGTACTGCCGTCTCTCAAGGGTCCGCCGTCTCCTCGGATGCACAGGACCCCTTCCACAATGGAGCGACTCTGACAAGATCGTCCTTGACAGTCATTACATGGCAGTTGATATTGTCATCAGTTGGGCCGCCGAAGGCCTTGTCTTGTGTTTCATACATGCTGTGGTAGATCTTGTACCAGCCGACAATGACGAACAACGCAAGACATCGTGGTCAAATTGGTGCGGTACGCCGGCAATGGGCCAAGAACAGCTCTCCCTCCTTGATCAACGGCTCCGCTGCTGTTGCCCACAGCCTGGAGTGCTCACCAGAGTCTTTCAGATCCTGTCCAACTCCAGCGTCCAGGACTATAAGGTTTTGTTCAGTTGGCCCCCCGACTCCAGCCACGAGTATTCCAATAAACCCTCTGCCAAGGAATTCGCCAAACGTGCGTCGGCGGTGCAGACATCCACGCATGACAGCAGCGCCAAAACAAGCTGTACGAGAAGATGGAGAATCGTCGGAACGATGCCAAATGCTGTTGGTGAAGTAGAGAGCGTTTTCATACCTCATGGTCCGTGGTTTGTTTGACGTCATGCCATGCGCTGCGGCTGACACTTGCGTAGGCACAATCATGTTTGCCTGTCATACTATTCAGAGCAGCCCCCGCAATAGCGCTGGAACACCTGCTCATCTGTCGTACGCGGGTCGGACCCAGGAGGGCTATGCGTCAAACCATGCTCAACATTCATATGATGTTTCGCCAAGCTCTTATACATTGCCTCCGGTTAATGTACCATCGCCCTCCTATGGTCACTTTGTTGGCTCTTTACCGCCTTATTCCCCTCCGCCGTGGTCAAGTCACTCTGATTCATCTCCATTCCTAAACTATAACCGGTGGTCGCAGAGCAGCAGTCCGACACACGCGCTAAATTCTCTGCCGACTCCGTGTCCATTGCGTGAAACATCATATGGAACGCAACCCTCCGGGAGACCATCGGAATCATCGAATTACGGAGACACACGGGGTCCCCAGCACGGCTATCAGCCTACCCCGAGTCCGGACTCGGATTACCCTGAAAGACACCGCCCCGACAATATTGGATTGTCCATTTCCTCTCCTGCTGATATCGTCCCCCCGCCACGGCACCGCGTGAGTCCGGGTTCTGCGCGAGAACCGGTATGTGGTCGAAATAGCAACCGACCTGTCGGAATTTTACGCTGCACGAGCTGCAAGGCGACGTCTAGCCCAGAATGGAGGAAAGGTCCAAGCGGCAAGAAGGAGCTTTGCAACGCGTTCGTAATATCGCACATTTTTTGTGTCATGAACTGCCTCCTGACATGTGTTGTGGCTCAGTTGTGGCCTTCGCTATGCTCGCTCTCGTGCGAAAAAGGAGGGGCACGTGGCGACGACGCAACGCCGCAAGAAGGAGAGGGTGGGCGTGATCAAGGAAGAGGGTAACCCAAGTCAATCGTCACCCATCGCAATCGCTGGCTCAGGAGCCAGAGGCAGTACATTTGAGAGTGGGTCATTTGCATCGACTTCGTCTGTTGGCTCTGCCTCTGGAAGCGAAGTGTATTCGCAGCACAGTCCTCTCGCTACCGAGCCATCGCCATCGCCACCATCGAACCCGCTCAGCTTCGTACATTATTCGCATCCGCCACCTCCGCCTCCACCGTCTCATGGACTGCGAAACGAAGGACGGATGCCATTTCACTTGAGCACCAGCCCGTTCCATCCTACGCCGTCTCCGTTGTCAAATCAATCATCGCAGCGTGCTTTTCGGGGATCTGACGAGGCCACCATTTCGTCCTCTCGATTGGCGCCCTACTGCTACGTAACGACGCCAGCCATAACATCAGGAGGGAATGCGATCGCACCGGTGTCGTCTTTTGAGCGAGAAACAGCGGAAGAACGACATGTGGCAGCAACGTCATCAGCGGACAAAAAGTACGAGAGATATACGATGACGCGCTGAGCGTGTAGGCTGTGTACGTCGATGGTTTCCTCATTTTTTTTCTGCTGTGGTTCCAGGAAAACGTTGATTTTTTTAGCCACGTTTTGCAGTTTGTCTGGCCCTAGGTTGTATCCCGATCCAACAGTTGTAAACGACGTCTGTCTCCGTACTATTTATTCGCTCCGGGGTTTTTTTCCTGTTCCTTGCCTATGGACCTGTAAACCTTTTTCCACCCTCAAGTTAGGCAAAGTATGCACGGTATTAGTTTATCGTAGGTCCCAACTCTAATCCACCTTATCGGATCGGTTCGTGTTTCTAGACGTAAGACATAAAACATGTTTCAATTCATGACGTCAACAATGCCACCCCTTGTGGAACTTGGTCATTTGTTGTCTCAGACCATTTGCCCGACAGCCCTGAACGAGGTGCATGACGCGTTTGGGCTACGGGCCCGCGTGGTGATGGCGCATGTCGACGATGAGTGTCCCGACCAAGACGGCGTATTACTGTGTCGAACCGGCGGAGATGATGTGTCTAACCATGCGGGTGCGAGGGTCGGTCAATTGATCACGCATGCTCGAGTGACCTGGCGCGTCAACACGTCGTGGCTGAGGCAGGATGCTCTTGAAAAAGGCGAGCTCGCGTGGGAGTCGTTGTCTGTGCTGGGGTGTTGGCCGAGGGCTGTAAAGTAGGTTGTTGGCACTTGACTTGCTAATCGAACGCCGACAGATCGAGCGCCAAGGCGTGACACGGGTGTTTTATGACAGGGCGAATTTGGTACCGATAGCGGCGAGGACGTTTGCGGGCCTCGCAGCTCGGCCAATGCATGGCTGGATATGCCAGGCTCCTGAATGAAGGACCCAGTGCGCTGTATGTTGAAGGTTGGTTTTTCTGGTGTCATGGTGACGGTTCCTCAGTGCTCATCTCAGTGTATCTGTGGTATTCGTGCTTTGGGCACCGCGCCGAAGGCGTCTCCGTGGAGTAGAGACATTTGTGATCGATCGATCTACTGGAGACCTCAGTTGCAGCCGAGTGTAGGAAAACCTTGCACGCGTGGCTCAGGGCGTTATTACGGTTGTTCACTGGCGGTGCTCCAAACTCTTCGTTCGGTCGCACTAAGCCGATCCAGAGTGGATTCTTTGGCGAGCTCCACAGCAATGTATCCGGGTAAGACTCTCGTGATGTGACCGTATGGAACCATTCCCATCTTAGCGTATCAGGTAGATCCTTGCACGGTTTGCTTGATCCAGAAATTCCAGGTACGTGCTACATTGATCTCCGCAAACTTTACCCTGACCAATGTGCTTGACAGAGCATTAGCCGTGCACATGCAGGCACACCGCGCCGAGTTGATCATTCTCGTCCACCACCAGACCGCATTGCTTTGCCTTAGCTGGCTCTTTGGTCAGATGAAATATTGTAGCATGTATTCATCGGCCAAGCTCCGCACTGGCGGCTCTAGCCAGGCACAACCTCCATAACAAATAGGCCAGGAACGGAGATCGAGTGGCGCTGTTGCGTGTCCTCCTTCAAGCACGCTTGTGAGGTTAATCTAATTCGGATCCCGGTGTGCCACTTACCACAGGTCTACCGTTTCGTCACTGGTCAGCAACACGACGTGAGGCCTTTGGAGTACCCGCTGTCCTGCCAAGCAATGGCAACAGGAACAAAGTGAGGCGGGAAGGTGTTCCCTCCAACTCCTTCCTTAACCATCTCGCTCTCGTCACGCCGTCGGAACGGATCTCGGTGGGAGGCTTCTAGCGATCCATGCTGGAGGAAGCATACCAAACATGTTTCTCGACGAACCTTCTGGACACGTGTCGAGCTGGTGGTATACCAATAGTTCAGATGTTCCCCGCTTTATTGACTGACTACTTTACTCGAAACACGCAAACATACCAGCGAGTACAAGCGTATGCTTCGCGACTACTGCACATGTAGTATTGCTATTAAAACTCGTAGGGGTGAACCCTTCTGATACACTTCGGCTGGGGTCTGATCCGCTCATCTGGTTCAGGTTGGATGACGGCCGATATCTGTTTGGCGATCCTTTCCACGGTCATGACCGGAAGATCTTTTCGTCTACCCGGATCTGATTGCTCAGGGAAACCAGGAAAACCGATAGGTCAAGTCGGCAAGTAACACATCTCCTGTGTACCAACAATATAAGATACCGACTAGGTGGTCAGACCAGACGTACCTCTAGACTACAGTCGAGATTGCATTTGACCCACACGCTCCAGTCGAGCCATCCCATTAACCGGTCCAGGTCCTCTGACCATTGGCGCCGAAGTTGAGCGACTTCAGCGATGTCAGGGGAGTCTATTGTGTTTAACGACTGATCGATGCCTGCACACACCCCAGCAACCCATATTCTCGTCATCATACGACAAATCTTCCGGCTTGTTCCCCGTATCGCTTGAAGAAGCAATTTCTCAGAGAATAAGTCATGGAGTCTAGAGCAGACTCCATCGTATACGTGTGCGTCGTCGCACAGTGCCTATATATGGGGATTGCCCAGTCCATGTCTGCCTGATTTGGCGGGTCAATTGGCATAGCTGACAATAAGAGATAAGGTGTCAGCATGATTTGCAGCTGGGTTTGGGTTTTGTTGGCGAGGTTGAGGATGTCGTCTGGGGTGGTTGCCAACGCGTTCAGGAAATGCTGCACCAGTTCAAACCGTCCAGCGAATCGATCAACTATGACCTGAAAAAGAGTCTTCCAGTCGACCCCACTGGAGGGGGCGAAGGGACTAGTCAAGGCTGCCTCAAGAATCAACTTGAGGGTGAACAATTCCTTGCTGGAAATGTTTGCTACGCGATGATCCCATCTCTCTTGGCCAGCTCGAATGGGGACGAGTGAGGGTACGAGTTGGGTATCATAAAAAGAGACCAAGCCCGCCAGATTCAGCTGAATGCGTGTCTCGCCTGGGAGGCGGTTGTGCCAAGAGCTGGCGTTAATGGCTTCAAATACGACGAATCCCGCTGTTCAAAGTTGACCAACGATAGAACTTCATTAACAGGAGAGGTTTAGTTGCTACATAGACTCACGCATCATCAGTAGAACGCCTTTAGGAGGTTCTAGATTCACAAAAGAAACTATGCTGACACCAGAGGTAAAGTCGCATAGCATGATCTCACTTAACTCATGTGAGCGTGACAGGCCAAAGACGCTGTGATTGCTCACAAATCCATTCCCATCCTGGAATGATGTCAGATGTCAAAGGATACAGTCAAGTGAGATTTATTTACCTCACAATGCCGTCCAGGCCGAGTTGTTGAACCCATTCACAAAGATCCCTGATCGGCAATTATTCTTCAGATACAAGGTCAGGGCGTACTTCTCCCATATAATGAGTTCCTGTGAATCAAATGAGCCGTGGAAACTTGGATGAACTGCTCCCGTCGAAGTATACGATTTTGAGTGGTCGGGTAGTCGCAAGGGTGAGATACCAGCATTCGTTTTGGAAAAAGACAGCCCGAATATCCCAGCAAAAGTAATATGCATATTCGGGATCCATGGCGACCCATTCTGGACCCGGTGGTAATTGTTTTCGATGTGTACCATGGTAGAGAGATGTTCCTTTGGGAATAACTCCGGGTACGATGTTATGGCCTAAAAGAAAATCGTGCAAAGAAAGCTAGACAAACGGAAATATCACATACCGTTCCTCATGCGGATGTTGGGCCAGCGTTGAAGAAACGAGTACACCGTCTCGAATACGAGGTGATCAGTAACATTGGGGTCTGGATTTTTGCCGAGGCACCACTTTGCGCGCTCATCCTTGGTGAGAAGAGAGCCTTGTGGACGGCGAGCAGACACCAAGGGCACCTGAACGCGGCGAGGACCAGAAAGGGTGGCAGTTACACCTCGCAGATGAGTCCCGTGCCAGTTCTGGCCACCAGACAAAATAACGAGGAGGGACTTCAAACAGGAATGTGTTTCGCAGCTCATTCTCGGCATAGCAATCGATAAGCAATTGAATATTCCCACGACTAGAGACGCGTCATGTCGAGCAACGACGCACTACTGAAGGAGGCCGACTCGGTCGCTGCCACCAACCCAGCGCGCGCAGAACAGATCTACAAACAGATTTTGGTTTCAGCAAGTACGTCCGTCTCGGTGTACTCACCACCAAGACATGACGTCTCTCCTAGCGTCAACCTCCAGTGATGTCCCTTCTACCGGTGACCGGGATCAGTTACTTCGGGATCAAGAGGCAGCCATGATCAAGCTCGCAGAGCTTTATCGTGACCAAAAGTGCGTACGTTCTCATTTTGCTTGTCGCACTACCCTGACCGCGTACAGAAATGCTCGGGGCCTGGCACAAGTCATTACACTCTCGAGATCATTCATGTCGTCAACTGCAAAGGCTAAAACCGCAAAGCTAAGTAAGTCGCAGCTACCCCGCTCCGGTAGTACAGTTTCTAAACGAAAGCACACAGTCCGAACTTTACTCAATTATTTCAGCGACATCCCCGACAGTCGTCAAGTACAAATCGATGTGCTCACAGACAACATTGACTGGTCAAATCGTGAAAAGCGTATATTCCTCAAACATAGCTTAGAAATTCGCCTCGTTGCTCTGTAAGCATCCTTAACATACCAAGCGCTCCCTGATGCGTCGCTTAACCCACGTCTGCAGCCAATTAGAAGCTCTGCAATACAAAGCGGCTTTGACGCGAATTGATGCACTCTTGACCGAACTCAAGAAACTTGATGACAAGATGATCCTCACAGAGGTTCATCTCCTCGAGAGTCGAGTTTACCGAGGGATAGGTAACTTCACCAAGGCAAAGGTAGGCGGCTGGCCTCCTTGTCTTTCTGATTCTCATTAGGATCGCCCGCAAGGCTGCACTCACTTCCGCCAGAACTGCCGCAAATGCGATATACTGTCCACCCCATCTCCAAGCCGCTCTCGACCTCCAGTCTGGCGTCCTACATGCAGAAGACAAGGATTACACCACAGCATATTCATACTTTTTTGAAACGTTTGAGAACATGACTACTCAAGACGACCCAGCCGCACTGACAGCACTGAAATACATGCTTTTATGCAAAGTTATGCTCAACTTGGTCAGTCCATCGATCAAGGATCTGTAACCATTTAACGTAATCCAGCCCGAGGACGTCACGTCGCTTTTGTCCGTCAAGCTTGCGACAAAGTATGCACAGCTGCGAGAAATCGAGTGTATGCGTGCGATTGCAATTGCTCATCAAAACCGTAACTTGGCCGAGTTTGAGAAAGTTTTGCGTGATTACAAGGACGGTGAGGGTTTCTTTTCTCCGTTACACGATCAAGAACCAAACATTCTCCGCAGAGCTCTCGTCCGACCAGACAATTCGTTCCCATCTTGCCGCGCTGTACGACACGCTGCTGCAGCAAAACTTGCTTCGTATCGTCGAACCCTACTCTGTTGTCGAAATTGACTACGTGGCGAAGCAGGTTGTTCAAAGTCGGCAAGAAGTCGAAGCAAAGTAGGTATGATCTCAGTGTGTTCCTTCCAGGCTAACACCTTTGTTAGACTTTCACAAATGATCTTGGACAAAGTCTTGCATGGGGTACTTGACCAAGGAAGGGGGTGTCTTCTTGTATATGATGAACCCGAAGTCGACGTGCGTTTTTCATTTGCGTGGGTGAGAATCGGGTGCTCATACCTACCTATCGCCATAGAACACGTACGGGGCCTCAATCGATACCCTCGAGCAAGTTGCGAAAGTAGTAGACTCGCTGTATGCAAAGGTGTGCCATGCATTTGTACGGGTCCCCTGCGCATGTGATAATAATGATAAATGACAGACGCTAAAGATTGCGTGAAAGTGCCTGTAACAATAGTAATATTAGCGCTGAGTTAAACTGAATTGAGCCGTCGAGGCTCATTCGATTTGGATGCTCGGGCAGACAGTCATTATTGGTCCATGAGTAAGATCGTGTTATCACAAAGGTGGGCCATACTTTGCAGGCACAGTCATATGTATCCCGTTTGATGACTGTCATTCCTACGATGATTGGGATCGACTGAGCGCGGGTGACCATGCCTTGCCCTCGAAACATGATGCGTGGGTAGTGATCAGAGCACTTACCCAAGAGTTCACAAATCGGTTACATTCTGTAAACCTGTTGTGCGAATTTGGCAGTCGTCGCTCGCTATTACAGTCATGTCTCGCTCGGGTACCGAAGACAAGGATTTCATCGTCGTAGACCGGTGAGGAGATATTTTCTGCAGAGTGAGCTCCCTTGCCGATCGCACACCAGCCCAATTGCGCGCGTGGTACTACCGGACGACGACGACTCGGAATGCGAATCAGCTCAAGAGGATCAAGAAGAGAACGCGGAGGACTTCCTGGAAGACTTTCCAGACGACACTGAGGTGCAGGTTTCCATAACCTTTCAAGCGGTGTTCAAATTCTGACCTTGGTCCAGGAACTTGAGCTTGTGCACGCAAGATTGAGCTCGCTCGCGCCACTGCGATTGCAGCGCTTCGCAGGATGTCTGAGGCGGTTGTGTCTCCGACAGAACGCAATCTCTTCCCTAGATCCAGACGTATTTCGTCAGTTGCAGAAGCTGGAGGAACTGGATTTGTATGACAACAAGATTAAGACAGCCGGCGGTGCGCTAGATAAGTTGTCGTCGCTAACGTGCGCTTTTCACTCTGTTTACAACAAAGCTGATCTAAAATGTTTGATAGCACATTGGATCTGTCCTTCAACTTGCTACGGAGTATACCAGATGATCTGACCCATCTAGAGTCGCTAAAGACGGTGTATTTCGTGCAGAATCGAATATCCGTGATAACTGGCCTCGAGGCGTCTGTGACGTTGACGAGTCTTGAACTCGGGGGTAACAAGATCAGGGTATGTTTGTGGTGATTCTCACTGTACGTTCTATCGACACGTTCACGACAGCGGATAGAGGGGCTAGACGCGCTTGTCAACCTGGAGGAACTGTGGCTAGGAAAGAACAAACTTCCTAAACTTGAAGTGCGTCCCGAGGTTCGACTACCGTTGAGTGTAACGCTGATTTTGTGATGTTCGCCAGAACTTGGACAAGCTCAAGAAACTCAGGATTTTATCTCTCCAGTCAAATAGAATCACCAAGCTTGAGAACCTCGAGGGTTTGGAGAATCTTCAGGAGTTATATCTCAGCCATAACGGAGTTGAGAGAATAGAAGGCTTGGAGCGCAATGTTAGTGGCCTTTAATATTTTGGACAGACTGTCAACCTCTTTCTTTAGCGAAAGCTGAAGACATTGGACCTCGGAACAAATTTTATTTCTGCGATTGAAAATGTCTCACATCTAACGTCATTGGAGGAACTTTGGGTTGGTGTGTTTTCTGCTAGAAGTGCACACATTCATCTGAGCGCCTCTTCCTTCATACCCCCAGCTCAATAATAACAAGGTTCCTGATTTGAACGCACTCGAACCACAGCTGAAGCATCTGGAGTCACTGGAGACGATATATCTCGAAGGGAACCCGTGTCAACAATCAGATGCGAATTATCGGCGGAAGATCATCTTGTATCTTCCCCAAGTGAACCAGATTGATGCTACGTACGTTTATTTTGATGACCTGTGGATTTACCTTGGATTGTTGACTTGCAAACTAGATTCGCAAAACCATTGTAGAGTCATCTAATACCTCTTTTCCTTGTGTTGGGTTAGAAGTCAGTTTCTAAACTCATACCGAGATATATAAAGCGGTGTTTGAATGTTGGCCTTATCTTTCAATACCTGTAATCTCTTACACCATGCGCCACAAATGACGATGTCCGCAATGAAATCCACACCATGGGCGAAATATATGTACCTGGACGATGAAAAGACCTCTGTGTGAGTTCGTGGTCCATGTTGATTAGGGGACAGTTTGGTAGTGTAGCTACGGAATCTAATTTCACGCATCACGTGTCGGTTCAGCCGGTCGGAGTTTAAATATAGTACTACCTGTTGTTTGTTCTAACATACCCAGATGCCCCAAGGGGACAAGGCAAAAGCTGCAGGCGTCAGCGTCACTTCCTTCTTTGATCTCAAAGCCGAGTTGGCCAAAAAATCAGACGAGTTTGCTAGGACCAAAGCAACGGGCGGCCCCAAGTACGTCCCAGGTGAAGGGCGAACGCGACCAGATAAGGTATGCTTATATCTTACTTGCGTTGGTGTCAAGGAATTTACGTTACTATGAGCTCAGAAACCGACGGTATGGGCCCGGTCGAACAAGGGTGTGCATGGTCGTGCGGCGCGCGACCTCGAGATCGAGGCAGTAAGCAAAGTGACGGTCGATTCTGCGCGCGCCGCGTTGGAGCGCAAGGCCAAGGTGTATGAAAAGCTGATGAAGGGCAAGTCAGGCGGGTTGAGCGAGAAGCAGTATGAGGCACTGCTAGTGGATGTGCGTAATGTTTCCTTCTCATGGTGCCGTGTGTTCTGACAGGTCTACCTAGTTTGATTTAAAGGGATTTGATCATTATGAATCAGAGAGTGATGTGGATGAGTCGCTGACTGTTCCCACTAAACCAAACGAGGAAGAGGTGGGTTTTTCGTTTCCGTCTCTTACCTTGCCGTAGGTATTTACTTAGAACGCAGGAAGATCCTATCATTGAATATGAAGATGAGTTTGGGCGGTTACGAACTAGTAAACGATCAGAGGTTCCACGTCATCTCCTACCCAAATCACAAGACGAGGAAGGTGTCGATGATGCGTAAGTCACTTTGGTTCCGTCTATGAGCTAGTTCTAACATATTTGGGTATATAATAGGGATGTCATATGTACGCGTATACATAGAAAACTTCTGTTCATGACACTGACTTCCTTGTAGATAATCCCGTCAACTACTTCCCTGTGTATGAACCCTCCGCTGAACGCGTCAAGGCCGTACAAGATGAACTGGCAGCAGCAAACAACCCACTCTCTGCGCATTATGATTCATCAAAGGAGGTCCGAGCGAAGGGTGCTGCATTTTACCAATTCTCTGAGGATGAAGAGACGAGAAAGAAACAGATGGAGGAACTGAGGACGGCGCGCGAGGAGACCAAGCAGACACGAGAGGATACCGGTGCGGTGGATGTACGACCTGGCGACGTGGAGGGCATGCGCGAGACGAGCGGGCCGTCCACGAGTCGAGCGCTAGAGAAACGGAAGCGAGAGATCGAGGAACGGCGAGCCTTGCTGGAGGCAAAGCGCAGGAAGACAAAGGCGACACCGGAGGATGAGAAAACATCCTCGAGCCCATCTGGTGATCCCTTAGCGACGCTGGAGAAAGCGGCTGCATTTACTTCACGTATGCCCGAAAATGTGGAGACACACCCAGCGACGAGTGGTTATTCCGCGGCCGATGCGTTCCTTGCTCAGCTTGAACAGGATATACTCAAAAAGCGATGATCGCCGGCCTCCGCTACTGCTCTCGATTAACAACTCGCTTTTAAATCGACCTTCATTCGACACCTAATGAAACCGACCAGCCCCTTTCCCAAACACCACACCTAGTACATGGTTTTCAGCGTTCATCTTCCTCCAGGCACAATCTCTGAAATCGGTATGTTGGTGGGCTTGATCGGCGTAATTGCCCAGTCTATCTGCATGCTGGTGTTGGATCGAACATGGAGAAAAACAACGATGCGATGCTAGCCATAAACCAACGTTTGGAGCTAAAAGCTAATTTCTTCGGCATGAATGATAGGGTGGTTTGGGGCTCTTGTTTGCTTGACAGTCTGTCAGCCTTTCGTTCAGGCGCGCAAGACCCGACACACGAACCTCTAGAGGTTTAATGTTTTTAGGCTAGGGCAGGGCTGAGGTAGGACACACTGGGTCTTCAGGCCAAGGAGTGTCAATGGACGTTGCGGGTGAACACCACATGTCATGCCGGTACCTGCTTCATCGCAGATGTGATCTTGAGGAGAGCAAAGGTATTCTATCAACCCCCCGAGACAGGACAGATCACAGCAATCTCTTCTCCCCCATGCAAATACAACTGAGTGAACGTCTGACTAGGGTACCACTTCTGCATTCACGTACCACTGGCTTGTCCAAGCCGTATCGGGATGCAGCGGAACGAGAGTGGAACCGGTTTGGGGAGCCCGAGGAGAAAGAGAGGGATTGTTCATACAGACTAGCCGATGTAGCCGCAGTGATTGATAATGAAATGGCTTATTTGCGACCCCGCGGATCATGCGACCGGGGAACCAACTTGAGTCCGTGCGCTATACAGCACCGCTACAGACGGATAAATAGCCTGGCGATGTCCTTTCCTTCGCCATAGTCTTGTACTTGCTACCTGCTTGATACAGGTCCGTTTCCTCCAGTTGACAGCGTCATGAATCCTGACGTGACTGATAGATCATGACGAACGCACCTCACGTCGCGGCTTGGGTCGTGCCAAAGAAGCACGACCGCCCAAGCATCTCTGGCTTCTGCCAGAAGCTGGAGACGTTTCTAAGATACAGCAAGATTTCATACGAACTCCGGGAGACACATCCCCACAAAGCACCAAAAGGCAAGGCACCCTTTGCAGAGATAACGCATGAGGGTCAGACGGTCACGGTTCCCGATTCACATTTCATCATCCAGTACCTGGTGGAGAACGGTCTCATCAAAGATCCTGATGAACTGGCGGGGTTGACGAAAGCTCAGAGGGCCGAGTCAAGGGCATTTCAGGCGTACGTCGAGGAAGTGTTGTACCCTGCCATCCTATACGACCGGTGGTACTTGGACGAAAACTACGCGATCACCACCGAGGAAACGTTTGGTGAAATCTCGCGCCCGTTTCGATGGATTGTCTCGTGGTATTTCAGATGGAGGGTTACTGGCGGGTTATACGGCGGTGGGATAGGGCGTCATTCGCCAGAAGAGGTGCATCGTCTGCAAAGGGAAGCGCTCGGAGCGCTCGAGGCCAAGTATGCTGAACACAAGTACCTCCACGGTGGGGAGCTTCCGTCGCAGATTGACCTGACGGTGTATGGCTTCCTTGCGAACATCCTGTCTGCGGGTGCCAACCCGTATTTTACGGGTCTTGTTATGGAGAGCACGGTATTGAAGGGGTTTGTGAGGGAGATGACCTCGTCGTTGTTTCCAGAGTACGAAGAGTTGCTAGCCAAAGTAGCCGTGTAGTTATATAAGTCATTTCTCCATCGCAACGCCGGCTAGTGACACACTTCATCCCCTCCCAGTTCTCTTTTCCGTGTACTAAGTCCTCTGATCTCTTCTGCAAACGGTCCTCATTCCTTTCTGCCCCAATCATTTCGTCTCCCAACCATTCTTTTCCTAATTCCGCTTCATGTCGCTGCACAAGCGCAAGGCGCTGCGTAAGCGCGATGGGTACCTCCCGCTTTCTGGCTCTGTCGTGGAGAGCGACCCGACCCCAACTGCATCCACGTTGGTGCAAAACACGGCAGCCCCCACCAACGTCAGCCCGCCTCCGTCAGGCATACCACTCGCTGACTCCACCGCGCTCAACGCTCCATCTTCCTCTACTTCTCATTTACCCACACCTACCTCCAGTGCAAGCTCCACTTCCTCCTCTGGTGACCAGATTTCGTTAGGAACGGTGATCGGAGCCTGCGTTGCTGCCCTCGCTGTCCTTCTTCTTTCTGTATTACTCGCCCTTTACTGTTCCAAGCGTCACAAACAAGCTGTCTATGCCAAGTCTCGCAATACCATGAACAATGCTTCGCGCAGACGTTCCCATCTAGAAGCCTGGAAACGGATGGACGATGTTGGTAACCGGCAGGCCCAGGAGCAGTCTATGAAACAGCAGCCTTCACCAGGATCGCTTGGAGCCATGTTCCACCGCACAAACAGCAATACATCAGGCGAAAAATCCTCAATCGGTAACAATCGAGAGTCGGTTGGGACCATGCAACATTTTGCCAAGTACCACCCTGGCTTAGCTGCCGAGATGGCGTCGCAAAGTGCCGCCGCGGAGGTGGACAACAAGGTTGCAAAACCTCAAGCAGTCCTGCATCTTGTGGGCCGCGGTAAGGAGATAACACCCCCCATTTCCGGGGAGACTGTTGGCGGAGACTCGTTTTTCTCCATTCATTCGAACTTGCCAAACTCTATGTCGCCAACCATGATGGCGACGGAAAGGGCAACACCACCCGCCATGACTTCTACTATGCACCGTTGGGAAAGCGCAGAAGTGCTGCATGTCAATCAAGTCGGCTCGGACGTTGCCGATAGGGAACTTCAGAATCCTTTCTCCGACAGGGCGAGTTCTGTCAAAGGCTCTGTCAAGAGCAGTATGAAGGGGCAAAATCCCTTCTTCAGCGGCCAAGATCACCGCATCAAGCGCACGCTGTTTTCGGACACACATGAAAATCCTTTTGCAGACGAAAACGCCTCTCGCGATTCGTCCGATGCCATTCGGTCTCTGATTGCGGCCCTCGAAGCACCACCGGAAATGGACGACAGAATCGTTTCTATTCAATCATCGCTCTACTCTCGCGTGACCACAGACGACGGGGACTCGGCTATCAGCGTCGCTGCCTTTCCCTGTCCACCCAGCAAGCTCAGTATTCGTTAGATCTCTTCTGCGCACACATCAAAAACTTATATCTTTTTATCGATTCGTACGCATCTATGTTGATGCTTTCGTGCACGTACCCATTTTGTTCTTTGTTTCTTGTCATTATTCAACTAACTTTCCAATGTCATTCAGTACGACATCTGTTCCCTTACGCTCTGTCACTCATTCGCACCTTCTATTACCGCTGTTCATGCTTTTTGCTTTTAATGTATATAATGTATGCAGTATATCGTCTCACCCTTGTTTGCCCATACTCATTTCGTGCTCGAACCTGTAGAGATGCAGCTATCCTATCTATGGTGTGCAAATGCAGCGCCCAGTCTTTTCTCCGTAGGGGTTGGCACTGACAAATGATGCGCCACACCCGTTTCCCTGATCTTGTGAAAGTCGTGTTCCGTCCTCGCCCCGCGGGGGCTTGGCTTTTGTTTGTACGCTCAATTGAATCTTGGCACATCAGTGATGTCCTTGATGTTGATGTTAATACTTACAGGCTGTGTAAGATAAGACGCCATCCTCATCAATTCGAACCAATGGCATATACTAGGACGTCACATAAATAATTCGATTTCGGTAGACACAGGTTGGCATTGTTCAATGATGCGACGCAGACTTGGGCAAGTACGACGACCGCGGAGCGCGTACACTCACGGGCCATCCAGAAACTACCAGGCACAACTGACCTGCTTTATGTAAGTTGATTCCAAAGGTTATCAGCCAGGGTTGCTGATTCCTGATATATATTCCCCTGTTCCCGTGGGTCGCCTAGACGTTATCAATGCGCACGTTTTTGAAGATGGGTGTTCACACAAACACCCGTCCTTGCTAATGCAGCATTATTACGGTGCCTTGACCAATGCAGGATAAAAGGGCCATTGGGTGGAACAGATTATGGATCTCATTTCTTTCCTTGTTCCCGTGGAACATCCTGAACGACGTAAGCATTCGCTCGAGCTCGTCTGCGTCGTCGTCCTTTGACGTGGTTCATCGCAACTAGAAACCTCGACCGTTGATAAAGCGTGAATGGCGCAGAAGCTTCGAAACCTGAGACGAACTGTCGTCAGGGCCGTCTCCGATCCCGACTCGTTCAAGGCGGAAATATCACAGGTAAAGCGTCACCGCGATCTGCGCTAAGCAAGTCCTGATCGCTCGTCTCGAAAATCAATCATGAAAGAAATGGAGACGAAATGAGGGCCCCTCGCTCTCGCGCGCACAGACGGTCTCGGGGTCCATCGACCTCAAGTTGTGCGAGATGGACGAAGGCGATGATTCGAGTGTCTCGCTCCAAGAGATGATCAATCAAAAGAAATCAGATATGCCGCTCCGTCTGATCTGCACCGAAGATGGCAAGTTGTACGATCGGAATGCGATCGAGGCACGCTTTAGGGCGGAACACGCGCCTCTATTCGAGCCGACCGCGCCATCGACCGATGTGGCGACGATGCGTGACGCTGTTCAGACGTCGTTTGCATATGTCATGCTGTCGCATCGGTGGGAGATAGCAGAGCCGTTGTACAAGGACCTTGATGGGTCGGACGTGTTTTCGCTCGCAGAGTCCAATGGGACGAGAAAGTTACAGAACTTTTGTCGCCAAGCACGCGAACGTGGGTTCCGGTGGGCGTGGTCCGACACCTGCTGTATTGACAAGAACAGCACCTCGGAACTCCAAAAGTCAATCATCTCCAT
Organism: Tubosaeta aff. heterosetosa; assembly: GCA_038094375.1. NCBI lineage: Eukaryota > Fungi > Basidiomycota > Agaricomycetes > Boletales > Boletaceae > Tubosaeta > Tubosaeta aff. heterosetosa. The sequence continues at coordinate 49,296 of JBBPUC010000005.1, forward strand.
GTTCAAGTGGTACCGAAATTCGGATATGACGATCATCTATCTCGGAGATGTCCATGACGATTCGATCGAGGCGTTGAAGAAGAGTGTTTGGTTCTTGAGAGGATGGACGCTGCAGGAACTGATTGCCCCCCATCGACTCTTGTTTTTCCGGTCGGACTGGACGTTATTGATCGCATCCGACGATCTGCCCATCGACAACTACAAGGGATCCCCCACGTTTCGCAAACTTATCACGGAGATCACGGGCATCGACGACGACGCGCTCACCCGCTTTAACCCCACCTCACGCCACCCGACAGTGCGCCAACGGATGAGCTGGGCAGCCCACCGCAAGACAACGGAGATCGAAGACGAGGCCTATTGCCTCATGGGTATCTTTGACGTCCACTTCCCTGTCATGTACGGTGAAGGTGAGAGTGCCTTTTACCGCCTCCAGATTGAAATCATGGCCAAGTCGGACGACCCGTCATTGTTTGACTGGACGGGCAAGCCAGGGGCGAACACTCTCCTCGCATCTTCGCCGACGTGTTTCGACCCATTCGCGCCCCCGATCGTGGACCCTGTGCCAGTGACGATGCAGCTCGCAAAGGCGCTGCACAAGATCCCGTTCGTGCAGCAGGTGCAGCGGGGGATCGACCGTCTCAACGTGGGCTTGTTCAATCTGCAAGAGCGGGTCGGGGTGAATGCGCAGCACCCGGCCAACTACATGGCCGGCGCGAAAATTCACTGTCATGGGCTCGAGTACAGCGTGTTCGACGCCGAGGAGACCAAGGGTATGTCGGATGCACGGGCGGCGGGGCGCGGTGGAAAGGTGTTTCAGTACCACATTATCGCCGAGTCGCTCCACCCGATGACGGTCACGTTGGGAGAGCCGATCGAGACGGGGTTTGGGCTCGGGCGGGTTTCGAGCAAGTACCTGTGTGTGTTTAGGGTGTGGGACCAGTCGTTGGCGACGGAATGGTCGACGGGAGGGGAAGAAAGGGATGGGAATCATCCGTTGCGACAGCCGTTTGTGGCGCACTTGTTGATATCCAAGCCGGGGGGGATTTATCGGCGAATCCAGGTCAAGGAGCGGATCGTGGGCAAGTTGGCGCATCCGCTCGAGCTTCGGATGGTGATGCAGTTGCGGACGCTCATGATCGAGTAGATGATTGATTGTAACGAGTACTTTCATCTTTCAACCACACCTGCGATGCGCAGTGCAGCTCTCTTCAGTCTCGTTCTAGTCCCCGCACTCGCCCTTCAAGTGCCGTTGGGACCTAATGACCTTACAGAGTGGAATCTCAGCGAGGGCCCCCGCCCCAACGCTACCGATCACCTCGTGTTCGAGACGGTGTACTCTCTGCTTCAATTCTGGCCCAACGTCCGCATGAGAAACGGTAAGCGATTCGCGTGCATGTACGGCTCTCAGTAAAACGTATCCACCTAAAGGTCATAACATCGTACCGGGCATTATTCCAGAAGGAACGCTCCTCTACCATGGCACAGGTGACAAAAAAGTGCCGTTGAATCCAGAATGGGTTGCACTGGACCCGGAACATTCCTACAACTTTTGCGGGGAGAACGCGACGCTCTTGGTCCATTCCCGACAAGGATGCTTCCACCTGACACTCGCGACCACTCGGCCACTCAAAATTGTATATTTTGATGGAAAAAGTGCTGCAAAGATCATGAATGGTCCGTTGGACACCCAAGACCTGCTCGCATGGGGTGAATTACGGCCAGAGCATTTGTGCGATGAAACTCTGCGAATTCAGCACCTTTGTGCCTGGGGAGAGAAGCTCGGCGTAGACGGTTTTATTAGGCGAGTTATCACCTCCTCCGATGTCCTCGTGTATTAAACATCGCTACAGGATGGAAGTATCATTGTAAGTAATCGTCTTCCCAATCGTGTGCAGCCTTTTTGAGACGAATTTAGCGAGGTAATGCTTTGCGACTTTACCGCTGGCGTTGATATTGTCTCCTTCTCGGAAATAGTAACCGCGCAGAACGGTAAGCATTGGTCCGTCATATTTCTCGCTTGCAAAAATTTGATATGATTTTTACAGCGACACGCGCTGTTTTCGAATCCCTGAGTGCTGGATCCTGGCACAATCACTTCCCTGGAGAGACCCGTATCCAGCTGGATATCGCTGGATTAGTTTCTTTCTACGACACCAAACTCGTGCCTTCGTTGGTCGCCATTCGGGCTGGTCAGGAAAGATGGGATCATCGCGCGGGAAACGTATCCAACGATGACTTAGCAGCAGTCAAGTTGAGACTGGAGGCAGCCTTGGTCAGACCATCGGGTCTTTCGAGCGGAATTAAGTGGAGGACCCACCTCCAGGTTATAGTTGACCGGTTCTCCGGACGGCTCGAGTTGACCCATCATCTTCTTAACTTGTTGACAACGGATCCACGAGAAATCATCGAACTCGCCCACAAGGTTCATACGCAGCTTAGGACCATGTTGACCCCCTACCTATTATCGGCTACGCCGACTGGCTCGCTGGACGAAGCTGACTTGGACTGGTCAATTCCCACATTCAAGCTCTGTGCGACGACACATACAAAGCTTACAGAGCTCAAGTCCAGCGTCATGACAGACTCAGAGAAATTACTACTCCAGGCAATACGAGGAACCAGCCGGGAAATATGCAGAGTGGTGACGAAGATGTGGGTTGCCGGGGTGAACGCGGGCATGAACTCGTCATTGAGGACGGAGTCCCCCGACATTGCTAAAGTAACTCGGGTGTGGAGCACTTGGGCGGAAGAACTAAACCAGTTAATGACATGGCTTGACTGGAACGTGTGGATAAAGTGCAAGCCAGGCTGTGGTCCCGAGGTGTGTCTGTTGCATGGTCTTGCTGGCGCTTTATGTTTACGTCAAGAACAGGAGATATGTATGTTACACAGATGGCCCGCGGTGTTCTCTCAAAGCGGATTGCAAGCCGTGTCCATGGAGCGCTTCAGCGAAGGCTTGGAGAGCGGGTCTGAGCCACAGCCGCCGTACAGGCCAGAACCGCAATGTGTTAGCCTGGTAGATCCTTGAGCGTTTTGAAGAAAAGACCCTTGAATGATGATGAATTTTCTTGAGTAGAGCGGGTTGTGAGACCAGCGGTAATTTAAGTAAACTCCGGCCGGTGTCTGTCCCACTTATCATCCCCAGCGCGTATTCCTCTGGTTGATGTTGCGACTGTTTCTTTTCAGCCTGTTTCTTGCGCTCGTCGGCGCTGCTCAGGCACCATTTAAATCGGACTCTTGGTGGTGGTCTGTCGGCGACAGGGACTGTACGGAATGGAACCTCAACAAACTTCCGAACCCTAATGATACCAACCACCTCATTTTCGAAACAGTGTACTCTCTACTTCAACACTGGCCCAACACACGCATGAGAAATGGTAGGTGACGAGTCCGTTTATTTCACTTCGTTCACTATATTGCTGCAGGCCATAATATCGTACCGGGAATCATTCCGAAAGGCACTCTTCTCTATCATGGTTCGAGTGACGAGGGGCTGCCGCACGTTCCGGATTGGGTTGCCACAGATCCTGAACATGCGTATCTCTTCTGCAAGGATAGGTCCTCACCTCAAAAGGCTTATGCCCAGGAGGGTTGTTGGCTTCTCACCCTCGTGACTACCCGTCCCCTCAAGATTTTATACTTTGACGGCAGCAGTGCAGCGAAGCTTCCATACGGCTCATTGGACACGCAGGAACTTCTCATATGGGGTAAAGTTGTATCTGATGGTTTATCCAGGGATGGGCAACGAATCGAAGAGCTTTGCAAATGGGGAAGGAAGTTTAACGTGGATGCTTTTGTAAGGTGCATCTTTACTTCTCCTGATATCTCCTAGCACTGAACATTTTTGCAGGATGGAGATGAATTTGTGAGCGATCATTTTGAACACGGCCTTGGCTCCCGTTCATATAGTTGTAGTGAAGTCATGCTTTGTGACTTCACCTCGGGTGTCATCGTAGCTTCTCTCGCGAATATAGTAAATCGGAGGGGTATTCCATCAATGTGTGAGGCTTTATTCCAGTGCATTGTTGTCACTTGGGGGTTTATGTATCATTTTAATAGCGAAGTCTATCTCGTTCGAAGCTATGAACTCCGGTTCCCGGCATAATTACTTCCCTGGAGAGACCCGTGTACAATTGGATCTATCTAGGTTAATATCTTTCTACGACACCGAACTTGTGCCGTCGTTGGTCCCTATTCGAGCTGGCCAGGAAAGGTGGGACCATCGCGCGGGGAATGTGTCCACCGAGGATTTAGCGGCGCTCAAGTCGAGGCTGGAGGCACTTTTGGTCCGGTATTCGGGTCCGTCGAGCGGATTTGATTGGAGGACACTCTTCCAGATTATAGTTGATAGATTCGCAGGACGATTCGAATTAACGCGACATCTCCTCAACTCGTCGGCGGTCAATCCAGACGAAATTCTCGACCTCGCCCTCAAAACTCAGACTCAACTCAGGATCATGCTGACACCATACATCCTCTTCTCGATCAAGCCAACCGATCCATTGAACAAGAATGACCTGGACTGGACGATTCCTGTATACAAGTCCTGTGCTATGATACACACGGAATTTATGGAGTCAGAATTGGATCATATGACTGCCTCAGAGAGGCTGCTCCTTCAGGCCGTCCAAGGAACTAGCCGAGAGATTTGCCGGGTAGTAACGAAGATGTGGGCTGTAGGAGTATATGCGGGCATTGATCCCTCATTGAACACCAAGAACTCCCCCAACACTCTCGAAATCACTCAGGTTTGGAGTAAGTGGGGAGAAGATTTGAACGAGCTCATGACTTGGTTGGATTGGAGTGTTTGGGTGAAGTGTAATCCTAACTGTGGCTTTGAGGTATGTCTTCTGCGAGTCATGGGAAACCTCGTATTCTGATGGCGCTGTCTTACAGCAGATGTGTTATTTAACTACGTGGCCATTTGGTTTCCCCCATTTTGATAGTGGTTCACCGTCGGATCGCAAGAGGCCAGACTGGGGACCAACTAGCAGCCTTGAATTGGAGGATTTCGCTGGGGAGACGTGGAATACCACGAAGCCCGAATCAGACGACTGGGTTCGGCCGCGACCTAGATGTGTCTCACGGGTTGCTCCCTACTCTAAAGGTTCACCCGCGTAGCTCCCAGTCAGTCAGTGTTTGGTCTAACCAATCGTTAAAGCTTAAAGCTTCACTCAGTGTCGCGTTCTTAACAAAACGGGGTTTGCAGTATTTAAGATGGTGTGCTAAATGTGAAACAAGCGGTTTAGACTGGTACTATATGCGAAATAACCACATTTAGACATTTAGCAGTCCTAAATACTGCAAACCCCGTTGTGTAAGCATCCGAACTATAGATTCCTATCCATAATCGATAATCGCCGGGAACATTCTGGGATAATGAGAGCCCGATATAGTGTGTGATTCAAACTCCGGCGCGATGATTACTAGTATATCTTCCCGGGATCGTGGCACTCATCCTTGTGTGTACATAAAAACCATCACGTCCTAGCCGTTCTCCAGATTGATGTTGCGACTGTTTCTTTTCAGCCTGTTTCTGGCCTTGGTGGACGCTGCCCAGGTACCGTTTAAATCAGATTCTTGGCAAGACTCCGTCGGCAATTTGAAGGACTATACGGAATGGGACCTCAACAAACTTCCGAACCCCAATGATACCGATCACCTCATTTTCGAGACGGTGTACTCTCTACTCCAACACTGGCCCAACACACGCATGAGAAATGGTAGGTTATGAGCCCATTTATTTTACTTCGTTCACTATAGTATCGCTGCAGGCCATAATATCGTACCGGGAATCATTCCGAAAGGCACTCTTCTCTATCATGGTTCGAATGACGAGGGGCTGCCGCACGTTCCGGATTGGGTTGCCACAGAGCCTGAACATGCTCACCTCTTCTGTTGGGATCGGCCCTTACTTAGCGAAGAAGCTTTTGCCAAGAAGGCTTGCTGGCTTCTCACCCTCGTGACTACCCGTCCCCTCAAGGTTTTATACTTTGACGGCAGCAGTGCAGCGAAGCTTCCATATGGCTCATTGGACACGCAGGATCTCCTTGCGTGGGGTGAAGCTATGACTGATACTTTACCCAGTGAAAGGCAACGAATCGAAGAGCTTTGTAAATGGGGAAGGAAATTTAACGTGGATGCTTTTGTAAGGTACATCTTTGCTTCTCCTGATATCTCCCAGCATTGAACATTTTTGCAGGATGGAGGTGAATTTGTGAGTGACGTGTTTGATTTCAGCCTTGGCTCCCGTTCACACGGTTGTAGTGAAGCCATGCTTTGTGACTTCACCTCGGGTGTCGGAGTGGCTGCTCTCGCGAATCTAGTGAACCGGGGGAGTACGCCATCAATGTGTGAGGATTTATTCCGCTGAGCTGTTGTTGCCTGGGGACTTAGGTGTCACTAATAGCGAATCCCGTTGGCTTCGAAGCCGTGAACTCTGGTACCTGGCGTAATCACTTCCCTGGAGAGACCCGTGTACAATTGGATCTATCTAGGTTAATATCTTTCTACGACACCGAACTTGTGCCATCGCTAGTCCCTATTCGAGCTCGTCAGGAAAGGTGGGACCATCGCGCGGGGAATGTGTCCATCGAGGATTTAGCGGCGCTCAAGTCGAGGCTGGAGGCACTTTTGGTCCGGTATTCGGGTCCGTCGAGCGGATTTGATTGGAGGACACTCTTCCAGATTATAGTTGATAGATTCGCAGGACGATTCGAATTAACGCGACACCTCCTCGACTCGTCGGTGGCCAACCCAGACGGAATTCTTGATCTCGCTCTCAAAACTCAGACTCAACTAAGAATCATGCTGACACCATACATTCTCTTCTCAGCCAACCCAGCTGATCCGTTGAACAAGACTGACCTGGACTGGACAATTCCCATATACAAGTCCTGTGCCACAATTCACACGAAATTTTTGGAGCCGGAGTTGGGCCTTGTGACCGCCTCAGAGAGGCTGCTTCTTCGTGCTGTTCAAGGTACTAGCCGAGAGATTTGCCGGGTAGTGACGAAGATGTGGGCTGCAGGAGTATATGCAGGCATTGATCCCTCATTGAACACCAAGAACCCCCCCAACACTCTCGAAATCACTCAGGTTTGGAGTAAGTGGGGAGAAGATTTGAATGAGCTCATGACTTGGTTGGATTGGAGTGTTTGGGTGAAGTGTAATCCTGACTGTGGTCCCGAGGTATGTCTCCTGCGAGTCATGTGAAACCTCATATTCTGATGGTGCTATCTTACAGGAGATGTGTTACTTAGCTACGTGGCCTTCCGGTTTTCCCCGCTTTGGGAACGGTCCGCCGCAGCCACCTGATCATGAGAGGCCAAATCGAGAAGGACCGAGCGGGTTTAAATTACAGGACGTGGCTATAGAAGGCTTCGCCGAGGAGGTGTGGAACACTGCGAAACCTGAACTAGACGACTGGGTTCGGCCACAACCCAGATGTGTCCCACGGGTTACTCCCTACAAGCCTCAGGTACCCAGTGGTCACCCACATGACTAGCGTGTTCACTATATTTTGTTTAGCCTGACCAACCGTCAGAGCTTCACTCGGCGCCGCGTTCTGTGGCTATTTGATGCATGAAAAGAGGTGTGCATTTCTCATTGAACCTATTTTTAATCCATTCGGATATCATTTTGATGACTACTACTAGGTCACACGTTATATTGCTCACGAATCCCGAAACACGGAATATCAATGTGCAACAAGTTTGGAACTAGGCCCCATGATGGCGGAATGAGCTTAGCCAAACGTATCATGGTTTAATCCAGCATGTTGACTGATTCGTCTTCTCTACCCATGTTGAATGACTATAAAGCCTCCTTGGGTCGTTGGATGATGTGAATCTGAGACGTTTAGGAATCATGTCGCATTTGGCTTGTCTGACTACTACTAACTCCTTTTCCCAGCCGCTACCAGTGTACTTGGGATATTCAAAACATCCGAGGAAACCCCAAATGCTTGCTTCGGGGTTGCACAAGGGCATCGGAATTTTATTCACGCGACTTTGTTGCTTGGAGCATGCACCAAGCATAATGAATTCGGATGAACACAAGTACCAAGCCCTCACTGTCGTCGCGTTCCAAGTTCGTCGGCTCATTGGTACGGCCGTTTACTCACGCTGAGAACTGGTGATCCAGACATGGATGTGAAGATTCTTTTATCCGGCGCACAGCTTGTTCCGCCACTAGACAGGAAGGTGAGGAACGTAACACTCGGGTACCAGCGGGGACGCCGAGAGTCCCAGAAATGATCTCATTCCTGAAACGGTCACCGAGGCCATACCTCGGTGCGGTCCGATAGTGCGGCAATGTTCGTTTTGGAACGAACTCGGGAGCTAATAAAACGTCTCGAACTCCTCAGTGGGGGCATCCCTAGCGCTCTGCGATGCATGCAGTAGCTCTATTCAGTCTCGTCGCATCGACCCTAGCCCCGGCGCTCGCCGCCCAAGTGCCGCTAGGGCCTGGAAACGATGCCATTCTCACCGATAACGATATTGTAGAATGGAACTTCAACGAGCTCCCGAGCCCCAATGACACCGATCACTTGGTGTTTGAGACGGTATATTCACTACTCCAACACTGGCCCAACACTCGCATGAGAAATGGTAAGCAATGAATCCGTTTATTTCACTATGTTCACTCTATCTCCTTAGGCCACAACATCGTACCTGGGGTTGTTCCAAAAGGCACGTTGCTCTATCACGGCACAAACAATACCGCGCTGCCACCGGGTCCGGATTGGCTTGCTACGGATCCTGAACATTCCTACCTGTTTTGCAACGATGGTTTCCAACCCGGCGATTTCCAATCAGGATGCTGGCAGCTCACGCTCACTACCACGCGCCCCCTTAAAGTGGTGTATTTTGATGGCAGCAGTGCTGCGAAACTTCCATACGGTTGCTTGGATGCCGAAGACCTTCTCGCGTGGGGTGAAATCAACCCGGATAATACGTACGACGAGTGGCAACGGGTTCGAAATCTCTGTGAATGGGGAAAGAAATTTGGCGTGGATGGTCTTGTAAGGTACTGCATCACTGCTCTGAAAGTTTCATGCATTGAATCTTGTGACGTTGTTACAGGATGGAAATGGATTTGTAAGTGTGGTCGTTTCACGAATGTGTTGGTTGTTTTTGAGCGCCAAAATGTATAGTGAGATCATTCTCTGCGACTTTTCCTCTGGGGTCAGTGTCGTCTCCTGGACGAATCTAGCAAGTTGGCGCCCCTTTCCACCAATTTCTCGTAAGTCCTTGATTACCAACTCTCTTGAGAAATGATTAGGAGACTTCTCGTAGCAACATTCGTGCCGTTTGAGGTCATGAACTCCGGCTCTTGGCACAATCGCTTCCCTGGCGAGACACGCATACAGCTGGATCTCGCTGGACTAGTCTCCTTTTATGACACGCAACTCGCACCTTCACTGGTTGCCATTCGGGCTGGCCAAGAAAGGTGGGATCATCGCGTGGGGAGTGTATCTGGTGAAGACTTATCGGCAGTCAAGTCGCGGCTGGAGGCTGCCTTGGTCAGACCCTCGGGTCATTCGAGCGAAATTGAGTGGAGAACCCTCTTCCAGGTCATACTCGATCGGTTTTCCGGACGGCTCGAACTGGCACGCTATTTCCTGAATTCGTCGACAACAGATCCAGATAAAGTCATCGATCTCGCCAACAAAACGCACACTCAGCTCAGAATCATGTTGACCCCTTACATCCCTTTATCGGCCACGCCGTCCAGTCTATCAGATAAGACCGACCTGGATTGGACAATTCCCATATACAAGCTCTGTGCCACGACGCATACAAAATTTCTGGAGACTCAGTTGGAGTATATGACGGATTCGGAGAAATTGCTTCTTCGGGCCGCAAAGGGGACCAGCCGAGAGATTTGCCGAGTGGTGACGAAAATGTGGGCTGCTGGGGTGCATGCGGGTGTTGATCCTTTGTTGAACAGAAAGGACACTCCCAACATTGACGAAATAACTCGGATTCGAGACCAATGGTCAGAGGACTTGAACAGGCTGACTGCGTGGCTCGACTGGAGTGTGTGGGTGAAGTGCAATCCCGATTGCGGTCCCGAAGTACGTTTATTTTGTGGCCGTGTACGTTTACACGACTGATGGGTGATCGACAGGAAATGTGTTACTTGCCTACCTGGCCTGCTGGTTTTCCGTGGTTCCCAATGCCTACAGGCCCTCCTGGCCCATCAGATTTTGGCAGGTCAGGAAGATTAACAGACTTCGGCTTGAAAACCATGGCCATGGGAATGGTCGCGCAAAATAATCCGGAGGTTCCCGCTGGTCCCGAAAAGTGGGTCCGACCTGAACCAAGATGTATCAGACGGGTGGACCCTTACGATTTGGAAACAGTTTATGATGGAACGATGTATACCAGTTGAAGGGTCGCTTAGAAACAGTCTACATTTTTGTCTACGCTCGGTTGGTTTGATTTAAATTGTCGACCTTGCATTGCGCCATGCTTGAAAGCTGCCCGCGCTCGAGGTTATGATTAACTTTCTATTACCGAGTTTGCCGGCGTAGTAGTTGTGGAAACGTACCCCTTTTTGCTCGCTTGGCTTCAACTCGTCATATAAAGCCCGGGAGATGCCGAACGTTGAGGGGCGTCTTCCTGGCCAGTGGAGTCCGAGAGTCATGTTATGCTCAAATGGCACGGTTTCGTCCTCGAGTCCTTTCCGGAGCTCTGAGCTCTGCAAGTTATTATCTCCGAGTACTTGGAGCTTCTCGGGCCGTCCTGTGTGGAGATTGATCGGCAACTTTCGGGTTTGGATGCCAGGCACCTGTTTCAAGCCGTACAACAGCGTAGATTGATCATGACTACTGTTACCAAGGACCAGAATTGCGAGAGATCTATGAAGGTATATAGTGGAAACCACCACGCAGCGCGGAGTAACCGCGCTAAGCAACGTGGGACACCATGAGTTTGTGGATATGCAAGGACTGCGGAGGAATGAAAAGGAACGATATCCATACAACGACAGTGCTCAGCACAGCGTGGCACCTCGACCAGAATGAAATGGAATAAATAGCTGGAAAAAAGTATACCCTCATCATCCAAAGAACGACCAGGAGAGACCCGTATTTCTTACCTCGGCGGGATTTCCGCCATGGTGGTGCGCATTAACACTCGAGCTGCGGAAAGGCCGCGTGACTGCGACGCCCTTGAGCGGCTCAGCGAATACCCATGCAGGTACAACGCCCGTGTCAACATTTTCACCCTTGCGCACAGAAAGGAAGGAGGTGCGGCGCGAAGAAGACGGTGCGTCTCGAGCGACGAGACACCAACCGTCGTCAAAGGACCGGAGTACCGTAAGATACTCGCCGCTTCGACTGATAGCCAGCTCATCGGGGAGAGACGGTTCGAAGAGTTGTCGTGCGGGTCTTGGCTGAAAGGGGGACATGGAACTGACAGAAGACAGGCGATAATTCGATCTAGATGGGGAGGGATTCGAGGAGTACATGGAAAATCCAGAAGAGGATCTGTTGTGCTTGAAGCGTGCTGGGTTAAGGCTTGATAATGTACGCGAGCGAGGCGAGGGGTTCGACGTTAGGTGGAGTGATGACCTGGAAGATACAGGAGAAAGTTCACGGCTAAGCGGTGCGCCCGCCTTGTCATGCGAATGCGAATGCGGGTTGCGAGGGATACTTTTTTCGGGAATGGTGACTGTTGGTCTACCGCGGACTTGGCTAGAGAGGAGAGCATTAGAGAGTGTGAACAAAGAATATGATCTCGGCTCATTACCCGGTCGACGAGGGATTGGGCCCTTCCATCCATAGTTGTGCTGCCCCCCCAACGCGGGAGAAAGCAGGAGCCTGACCCTCGATGTGTACATTTTGCACTTTTGATCGTCGAAAGAAACAGAAACATAGGAGAGATAGCGATACAACGACGCCGATAAAGCCGGCAATCAGGCCATATGCGATGGAGTTGTTGGCGGCCACAGCATTAGCTGGGGCAGGGTAGGAAGGTGACATAGAAATTGGGCTGCCAGCAGTGCGACTCGGCGGCGCGAGAGAAAGAGAGTGGGCTAGAAGGAGCGGAGTTGGTACAGTGCAGCGTGTTAGAGCATGAATGAGGGAAGCGAAAACGAGGTGTCAGCAAGTAGTCTTATACTGGACGAGAATAGAAAAATGCGACAATCTCCGCCTCGTCAGTTGGTGTCATCACAGTCGTAAACTTCCGACTGCTCGCATTACAGATCCGCGTACAATTTCGACCCTCGGGAAATTCCATACCCTTCAAAATGTTCAATAACTTATAAATGCGTGAAGTCCGTCCGGTCACAGCACTAAACTACTATTCCAACCTTACATTCCCCGTTCTCTGCGAAGTACAACCCGATGCCACGTAAGATCTTCGATGTCGACGTGCGACCAAACTTCGTGCCCATGCTGATTATGCCGCCTGAACATCCGCGTTAATAATGGCCGGAAAATGCCGAGATCGCGGGTTCTAGACTCCGAAAAAACAAGGGCCCCGCGTCCGCGCACCAAAACCTAGGAGAATGATGCATGTCTTGACATGTCCTAAACAAACGCCGAGAGATAGATTCTTGCTGGCCTCTGTTATGGTCATATCGACCTCTCTGTGAGGTCGAGTGTGTGGCAAGGACCCCAGCGAGCGAACGTTGAAATCTGAATAAATCACATTAGCGACGTGATTGCCTTGAGCATCAACGAGCACACCTGAAACGAGGGCACACTGAAACCGTCAAATCTGTCACAAGACAAAAGGCGCACTAATAGAACAATCAACATGCGAAACAGGGGGAAAGGGGAGCGACAGCTATAAATTCGGCAAGTTCAATAGAAGCTTACAAGGCAGGTTTTATGACACCCCTTAATCCGCCGAGAATATCACCATCCACCTGAGCATGGACGTCCAATAAGATTTATCAAGAGAAAAAGGTGCTGTATGATACATACGCATATAATCGTAACATCAGCTTGGAAAGCGAGGTTCTTCAAGTCGTCGCTTGAGCCAACCACCGGTGTGACACGGACCGCAACCAAGAGAAATGTCTTCTCTTTGGAACAGGTTATATCGAATCCGTCCAATATCGGATGGCGGAGAAGAGCTGAGAGAATCGAAACCAAGAAACCAATGCATCCTAAACGTCGTCAGCGCCAGTACTCTCTTGTTAAATATACCAGTGGCGCCTGTCAGCAGTATCTTGAAAGAAGTTAAGTATTCTTGCTCTAGCGGGATGCAAGGTTAAAGAGCTATCATGCAAAATTGAAATTTAGGCGTTTCAGCGGCGGAGAACTCCGACTAGGGCTAGAATTCCTGTTGCGGACACGGCTGGCATTACAATACCAACGGCCCATGTTGTGGTAAACGATGCGCTATGGCCTGAGTTCAGGACGACTCGGGCTCTAGGTACCTTTTACGGGAGCATGAGATAAATCATTTCATACAGAAAACCTAATTAAAAGCGAAGAAGAGTGCGAGAACAAACAATGTTTGAGGTGAATTGCTACGATACGAACGAATGTCCAGAACCTGTTGTTTGCCTTTGTTAGGAACCAAAGCTTTTGGCATACCAGACCAAACAAAATCATTCGCAGCATTGAACCCGTTTCGATAGCGCCACACAACGATGTCGCTGCTCGCGCCAATTATCTGTGATAATGGCACAGGTTATTCAAAGATAGGGTATACCACAGTCTTGTTACACTCGCCGTCGATGTTGATCCACATTCAGTTTCGCAGGCAACTCTGATCCTTCATTGTGAGCCCTGAGTGTTAGGGTCACTGCGGTTCGAGAAACTGATCGCAGAATAGCGTATTTCCGACGGCGATAGCCGTCCGTGGTCCCTCTGCTCAGTCGACGCGTGGGGGACCTCCGATCCCATCAAAACCCGGAAACCTGGCGTCGAAACGAGGCGTCGAAGATCTTGATTTCTTCATCGGGGACGAAGCATTAGCAAATGCTAAAACCCCTGGCTATGGCGTGCATTACCCCATTCGCCATGGCATGATTGACAACTGGGATCATATGGAACGCTACTGGGAGCAGACGATCTTCAAGTACCTGCGTGCGGAGCCTGAGGATCATTACTTCCTTTTGGTTAGTCTCCTGCAATCACAAGAACTGCATGGTGTTGATCTGAAGCTGTCAGACCGAGCCACCCCTTAACCCGCCGGAGAACAGGGAACAAACTGCTGAAATCTTCTTCGAGTCATTCAACATCAAGGGCCTCTACATCGCCGTACAAGCAGTGTTGGCACTTGCTGCGTCATGGTCATCCAACAGAGTCACAGATAGAACATTGACCGGGACGGTCATTGATTCTGGTGACGGTGTCACTCATGTGATTCCGTGTGCTGAAGGATATGTAATTGGAAGCGCAATCAAGCATATTCCTATCGCTGGTCGTGATATCACACAGTTCGTCCTTAATCTTCTGCGGGAGCGTGGCGAAACGGTTGCAGTGCCTCCTGAAGATCAATTGAGACTCGCGTCGAAGGTGAAGGAAGATTACAGCTACGTGTGTCAAGACATCGTCAAGGAATTTAGAAAGTATGATGCTGAGCCATACAAGTACTTCGAGAGGTACGACGGCGAGCATAGCGTTAGTGGGAAGGTGAGTTTGCGGTTGAAGAATACACTGCCTTGACTGATTCGGCCTCTTGGAGAAATATTCCATCGATGTCGGATATGAGCGTTTCCTTGCCCCCGAAATATTTTTTAACCCAGAAATTTATTCATCCGATTTCCTGACGCCGTTACCGGAAATCGTCGACGATGTCATTCAGGCATCACCCATCGACGTTCGCCGTGGGTTGTACAAGGTGAGCTATGCATACTCATCGAAACGCGTTTCCTCATCAACGACAGAACATTGTGTTGTCGGGAGGTTCTACAATGTTCCAGCACTTTGGACAGCGACTCAAACGAGACCTTAAGCAATTGGTTGATCGCCGTCTCGAAGCTAGTGTGATCTCCAGTGGCAGCACACAAAAGGTTAGACTAGTGGAGCAATCCGCAGAAGGTGTTCTGATGCATTGTATCTTAGTCTTCCGGGGTTGAAGTTGAAGTCATTTCGCATAAGCGCCAACGGTAAAATTTAAGATTACCTACGCGGATGGGAGACTCATCGCTTTTCTCTCCTTAGTTATGCTGTGTGGTTCGGAGGCTCGCTACTGGCGTCGTTGGTAAGATTATCCCTTTTCTTGCATTTCTCGGGAGTAAAATTCGCATAGCCTGAGTTTTATACGTCATGTCACACCAAAGCGCAATATGACGAGATCGGTCCTAGTATCTGCAGGCGATACCAGATTTTTGGCAGCGCGACGTAAAGTTCGGTGTTCCGGTTATGGCCATGAAGAAGCGGGTGGAAAGAGCACTCGAGATGGACCGCCATTTGGCGACGTTTATTCTACCTCATGCTATTTAGGCTTTGAGGATGCAATTCACTTTTACTACTGTTAGGTAGGACAGAAGTGGGTCCAAAACCCTGAGTCCACTGTCCACAAAGATGCGATTCTCACTATACATATAGTTTTAAATGCAAACGTCTGAACTACGCGTAGATCTATGCTCGAACTTGCGATCGATGAAAATTAAGGATATGACATCTCAACCGAGACGAGATGGTAAACTCGGTTTCACCGTGTAGACAATCTCAGCTACCCCACACACAGCTTGTACAGCAATAAGGTGCTGAGCAGGAGATTTCAAGATGGCGAGTCTGCTATGGACAGCCTCTTTGGACGAGCCGACGCAAAAGGAAGGGCATGCGGCACACAGCCCACGGTTCGGTCCAACAAACGCACGACTCTGGCAAGTACTGGCGGGGCGACAGACATCATATATCAGCTCCAAGCAGAGGGTCGTGACCATCAAGTCTCGAGCACATAAACGGCCTCGAAGGCTCGAACATCATTCTATCCCCGCAACGCTTCTCCCGAACTAGCCCCGATAGGATAGCCGGGTGCATTTCTTCTTCCACGATCTCAACCAAGCCCACACCGGATATGTCGACCCAAGCCCAGCGCATGGCTGGCCAGCACATTTGGGATCAGTCGCAGTACCCCTTCAAACAGCCCCTTCAGCTCGAGGAACTTCCCTATCCCTTGGATGCCACTACCAGCGCTAAACGCTTCCCGCAGCAGCGTCAATTTCTTCCTCCAGCACCCGTGACGCTGAACAGATTCGGGTCATTTTCATCAGCTGTTTCTTTCGGAACTCCTTCCGGATTCGCAAGGCAGCCAGCCCCAATGCGACAGTCCTCGTTCAGCCCCCATGATACTGATGTCCATCTCGCTCTCGACACGTCTTCATCCTCGTTTGGCGCGTCCCCTCATTCTGCTCATCTCTCCCCAGTATATACCCATCAAACCGAGGCCAGCCAAGCAAATTATCAGCAGAGCCAATTTGCCCCGAATCTCGACCCAAATCATACCCCCGAAGGCTCTCCCAATCCTAATGCTGCCCTGTCCAACCATTCAATGCTCCTCCCTTATCTTCCCGCAGGCCCCATGCAATTTTCTCCCCCTCTTCCACTCCCTCCTCGACAATCCGAGTTGCAATCCCATTATTTCAATACCCCATACATGCGCATGCAACAGGATTCTCTTCCGACTTCCAAACGACAGAAGCCAAGTGACGATTACGACGACGGTCATGGTGACCCACCTGAACCTCATGAACAGGAGCCTGCTAGACCGAAACCGTCAGTGGATCCGACTTAACGTCTTAGAATTATCTCATCATTTTACAAATATAGCATGGGTGCATGCGCTCGGTGTAAGAGTCTCAAGGCAAGTTGAAGTGTGAGATGTATGTCCATATCTCAAATATAATATTCTTGTTCTAGGTTCGCTGCGAATTTAAGAACGACAATGATACCTGCAAGCGCTGTAAAGCTGCGGGACAGGAGTGTGTTATACCTGGCCGCAAGCCTCGCCGTACCCCACCGTATGTCTGTTCCTTTTTTTTCTTCTACCACGTGGCGAATGGGCACTTTTGCATAGCAAACGAGAGCATCTCCTCAACCAAATCCGAGAGCAAGCCCAGCAAATTCAGGAACTGATGGCAAAAATTGAGGCCTTGAACAATTCCGGTGCAGCCCAGTCCCCACGTTCTCCCGTGTCAAGTATACACTCCCCTATGGAGTCGAATTCCGAGTCAGTGATTCCGAACGCGGAAATGCAAGACTGGATTTCCAGAGCACGCATATCTATCCGGGAATTTGGGGGACTGATCCCTGCAACCGCTCCAAACGATACCCACAACCCCAATCGTAGTGATGAAGATGATGCGGCCGACGAACTGTCTGATGATGAATCTGGTTATGCTACCGCAGAAGATGACACAAGCAGGGAGGTGCTAGGTTCACCAGCCAGTTCCACGACAAAGAAGCAAGCAGCCCCAAAGACTCATCTCAAGACGCTTCCTGAAGAAGACGCACCCTATGGTCTGATGGCTGTCCTCTCTATTAGGAAGAGTGCAAGAGAGAGGAGTGTTGAACCTGAATCATCAGAAGCTCTTGGTGTTGCAAACGCTGATTTCTTTAGGCCTAGTATGATTCATTTGCCTACCTTTGTTCGGCTTTCATCTGAACCAAACTTCGCTAGGTCCCGGTCCCGGTCCCATATGTGTGAAACCATCCGGTGCTGGGGTTCAATTGCCTCATATTCTGGCTCGCGGGGTTATTTCAATCAACGAAGCGGACCAGTTGTTCAATATGTGAGCCTGCGCCACTATGGTGACACATTTACTGACATCTTCCTAGTTATTTCGAAAAGATGAATATTTCGACCAGTTTGTTAGATTCCGTCCTTCACACTCCCCAGTATGTGGCCATGCGGAGCCCATTCCTGTTCACAATTAGTAAGAATACATCACTAATGTCAGCGGACGGTTCTGAATACTAACGGTGATCAAGTGTGTGGCGTCGCTTCCAGGTTCTACGAACCCCGGCCAGATCTTTACCGACAACTTATGCAATATGGTCAGCTAGCCGCTGGCACTGCGCTTATATCTGGGACCAAGAATGAAGAAACGATCGCAGCGTATATTCTCATGCAACTCTATCCTGTCCCAGCAAAGCGATGGGATGAAGAAAGAAGTTGGGTCTATCTTGGCGTGGCAATAAGGTACTGGTGACGTTCAAATTTCCAATACCTCTCTTTCCTGATCCAACTATAGAATTGCTCAAGACATCAACTTGAACCGCCCAGTCGCCATGAAGCCTTTCAATGAACAGAATGCCCGCATCCTCTTAAGTCGACAACGAATCTGGATGAACTGCTTTAACTTGGATCGTTCAACTGGGACCCAGTATGGCAAGCGCCCGATTATCGCAAACACGGACTACTTTGCTGTCAATTCGGGAGATTGGTGGAGATCGTCCCCTCACAACGTGAAGGGATTCGATATCCATATTTGTGGGTATAACGCGGAGTTGAGACTAATTTCTTCTTTCATATCGAAGATCTATGGTGACCCTACTCACCCGCTTGGACTGGACAAAGTAGGCCCTTATCCTCGACCGAGGAGTGTTTCTCAATGCTCTTTAGACTCTCAACGTTGCTCAACTTGCGAGTGATACTGATGATGCACTCAGAGAGCTCGGTGACTATTGGTTCAAACGTTTGGATGAATTTGAGGAAGAGAAAACGGGAGTGTGGGCATTTAGGACTGAACTACTCAGGATGGCCTATGCATATGCGCGTTTAGTCGCGTTGTCAACTGGTTTGAAGCATGCAAAAGCTGGTCAGTTGAACGAGAACACCTTTATTATGCGAGTGCGTGTGTATTGTTTCTTGCTAAGTTTCCGTTGATCATTTCCTACCAGTGTTTTTGGGCCGCTTCAGATATCGTGAATGCCTTCATTCGTAGACTGTTCATCACGCCGGAGAGGAGTAGGTGCTGGTCCAAGTTAGACGTAACACGAATACTTATAGATTCCACTAGAAATTTTGCTCCGACATGCACCTGATGCTCAATTTGTGTTCGTCACATTCGCCGGCGCTTTCCTTGTCAAGGTGAGGCATAATTCTCTTGCAGTAAAGCAATTCACAAACACACGGCCTGCTTTGCTAGCTTCTTCTCCCCAAGTATTCAGGGTACTTTACGCACGAACAGCGACAAGAGATTCGTTCCTTGGTCCAGGAAGCTGTTGATTTGCTCGGGGCGCCAGGAGTCTACGTTGATGATAAACATGGCCCGAAACTATTTTCTCGGTTTCTCGCCGGTCTACTCGCAACTCAAAGCGTCAACCCGGAGACACTCTCCCCCAAAGAACATCCAAGGCATCGTTCGAAAGTTAACTCAAACAAGGGGAAAGAACCCGCCGGTCCATCCCCCTCGCCATCAAATTCCAGCGGACACTTTCCGGACTTCTCATCTCCCAGTTTATCAGATACCTCCTCTCCCCCGCAGCAGTTCACACCTTTCGATATTAGCGCGGGCGGATACTCGCCCTCTGCCATTGACGTCGACTTACTCCATACCCCCGACTTCAACCAGGGCGCTGCAATGCCAGTGGATCAGGAACTTTTGGATTCGATACAGTTCCTGTCGGACCCCCTCTGGCAGGACACCACGATGCCAGGTAAGTCCTCTCCTTTTTTTAACTTTTGTTGCGCACTGTGCCTTGTGGACGTGGACTGATATCTCTTGATGTAGGTTTCAGTTGGGTGCACCAAATGAACGCGGCTAACAGCTCAGTGCTGCAAGCCAACGATTACGCATTGTACGAACCGCTGCAGTACGGTACCACGCTTTGATACCTTTCATCGCATCACCACCGCATATGTATTTTCCACGCACCATTTTCTCTGGCCCTGCACTGATGTTGTAACTGTAACCTGCCACCTTTGCGTGCGTGCATCACCCCTCGACTCTCTTCATCATATTGCGTGTAGCCGCTGTTTCTCGTACCCGCCTTGACATCGGGACCTGTTGCTTGGTACCTGGTCGGTCTTTCCATACTGTCTCTCCTTTTCATTGGAAGAAAAAAAAATTAAAAAGGGAACCTCTGCTCCTTTGACTCGTGGTGTAGCCTTTGGATCTGTTGTTCTTCCAGGTAGATCTCTCGTGTGTTAGTAATGAATCTATGTAATTATCATCTTTTCCTCTCTCAATTTAGTTTCAAATCCCTCCATGGTGTGATGCTGTCGGTAGCGATGCGCGTTCAATTTGTACCGTCAAGATTCCACGGCTCCGAACTTTGGTAGCACTCTACAAACCTCGCGGTATGACGGTTTGATCATATGGCTTTCGTATGAGAGGAAAGAGATGGAATTTGGAAAATAATGTTGGACGGAATAAGTCGTATGTAGACTCATAGGAAGGATGCTCTGCGAAAATCGCAGGTTGTTTTGCGTGAACACTACAAGGTGCGAATGAAGGGTGTGAACACTTTTCTGAAGTGGTGGGAGCAGAGAAAAATGGCTGTGAAGAGAGAACATCAGGTAGTCCAGCGCCGTTCATAACACGTACGGTGGTTTGGTTCTAAATTCCTCCTCAGAGAACGAAATGCTGCATCGCTTGTAAGTACAATAATAATTCACGTATGTAGATAGAATAATACGGATTCCAGTAATAAATCACATGACTTTCCTTCACAACCGCGCGTTCTTTGGCATAGATCTCATGGCTTGCCTCACACCCAGATCAGCCAGGACGTCCTCCGCTATTTAAAAGGACTGATATGAGTTGCGGATGCAGATACGGACATGGTCCCAGGCTCACCACCTCCAAGGAGTGCGTCGAATGTAACCGTTCGGTAATACTATTACGAAAAGAACACGGGGTCAGTCGAAGAACGAATGTGAATGGAGGTGTAGCCTACATGTTCAATGAATTTGCCCATTCCAGTCTTGGTAATACCGCGGCCACCGAATATCTGAACAGCTTCCCGTGCAGTTTCTTGAGCACACTGCGTACTGAAACTCTTTAAGAACGCGATTGGTCTTGCAACGCTCGAGTCCATAGCTGATCCACTGATGGAGAAAAGGTATCCACTTACCCTGCCAGCTTTTGTGCCTGTTGTTTGTACGTCTGCGGGACGACATCGTGAGTTATAACGTATGCAGTAAGTGCCGGGACGGCCAACCATATGTGTCATCTGGTAAGTAATGTTTTCTAACCAGCTCTGTACACTCTCCGTGCGAGCGACCATGCCGGCAATCTTGGAGCGAATGACCGCTTGGGAGATGAGCGGTTTTCCAAAGGCCTTACGTTGGGAAGCCCATTTCAAGCATTCCTCGACGATAGACCGCTGACTTCTTGCAGAGCTGCAGCACATTACCCATCGTTCGTGGTTGAAGTTGCTATCTCAAAGGTATATCAAGTACCGACAGTTCAAATTGCGGCGGGCCTTACCTGAGAATGACGAAGATACCACCGCCGACTTCGCCTAATGTGTTACCAACAGGTACGCGTACATTGTCAAAAGTGATATATGCAGTTCCTGCAGTGGTGGAGTAACTCGTCTTGATTTGCCGAGTTTCAACCCCCGGACCTCGCTCGACTAAGATGACTGTCAAACCATCCTACCCAGATATGTCAGACACTGTAGCCAAGTTTAACGTTAAGACTTACATCCGTCTTGCAACCCACTGTGAAGCTGCAGCAAATGATGAAATTAAAAAAGAAAGAAAGTGCAAGAACATACTAGTCTGCAAATCTGAAATGCAAGCGCATGAGCACAAGTCGAACTCGTACACAAGCTATCACTCACGTAGCATTTGTGATCCACTTCTTTGATCCGTTGATTACCCACTCCTTCCCATCCTTACTTAGCTTCGCAGTGGTCTGGAGACCCATAACATCACTTCCAGCCATGGCTTCCGAGATAGCAAGACAGATAAACTTCTTTCCAGCCAAAACTTCAGGGACGACTCTTGCCTTGAGTTCTTCAGAACCGAAATTGAGCACAGGGGGGAGACCTATGACTTTGCCTCCGAGAATGCCTAAAAAGATGTGTGGACGAGTTTGAAGATAAGAAATGCAACTCACCATCACCATATCCTCGCGCACCACATCGGACAAGTTCTTGGGTTATAATAAGCTAACGAAGGACTGAATAAGAAAGAAAGAGTAGCAATAATTAGGATGCACTTCGTGAAAATAGTCGAACTAAAAGTGAAGTATGCTGAGTCAATGTCGAGGGACAGGGAAGCGCCACTGACTTCTTCTGGCTTGACAATACCACCCATAAGTGTTCGACCCTTTAAATGTTTTCCTGGCCCCATACGCATAGCGTGCATATTCAACTCGCTGTTGTTCTCTTTAACTGGCGCTCAGGCAATGGATTGCAAGACTTACGCCATTTTGTCAAAGACAATTTGGCTGGGCCGTTTACCATCTTCTTCGCGAGCCTAAATACCACAATTTAGCCACAATACAAAAGCTCAGATCGTCAAATACCTGAGCATCATCGTAAACTACTTCATCAAAGAACCGTCTGACTGCCTTTTGGAACTCCCGGTGCTTCTGCAAGTGACTGTTATTTTCCGGGGACATGAACCAGAGATATGTCTCACATCGGAATAGTATGGACTGAAATAGCCGGGTGTTAGCCAGGTAGGCTCAGCGTAAGGAACTTGACTGATTTCGCCAACTACGCGGCCATAAATAACGCTTTTCTGGCCTTGAACCGTACCAATTTGAAGGCGTTTGTATTGTGGGCGCAGCAAGACCTCGTGACGATGAAGCCCGTAAAAAGCTTCTGTGGCATCTTGACCGGCTGAAGGGGGACAATAGAGTTGAAACAACGAAAGTTGAACACTGGTAACACGGACCAACTTCCTCGTCGAGCAAGACTGCAACACCTCCAGGATGAAGGTCTTTGAAACGAGAAAGGTTATAGACATTGGCATCAATGACGACCCACTAAAAAAATGAGGCAGACAAGTGGATTGGGGTCGATACACGCACGAGATCATCTGGTGTGTTGTGCTGTGGACAATCAGAGATGGTAGCGAGCAAGTGAGAGTGCTCACCTGTGCAACCTCTTCAAGAGTGAATTCCTTGAGCGTGGTTTCTGCCATGGATGATATACAAGAGGTAGTCTTGTTTTATATCTACACTATTCTTTCACGTGAATAAACCAAGTCTAATCTGGTATGAAGTTGCCGGCTCGGCAGATTCGAAAATACAAGCGGAGTCTCAAGTCGCATAATATCTGAGCTTAGAAATTGATACGGAGTTTTGAAATGTTCGGACGAAACGGCCCGGCCGCGACCGTCACCCCCTCCACGCCGTCTCAGCTCGACAACAAATGAGCCACATACTCGGCCGTTCTCCAAGGGTTTGGTGTGCCTAGAATAATACAAATAACCAGTCATCGACCTTTGGATCCTCAAGCAGCGTCATTCAGATCAGTAGTGTGACTTGAATAACTGACTGGGCTATGAAACGGCCTTTTGTCCTGAAACTCCTCCTTCGACATCCTCATGGAAGACACCAGAAACCAATGTCGTAGTACTTCTAGTCAAAGTCATTCCCACGGAAACCATTCCAAGACTTCCGCATTGGGCTGGATTCGCTTCTGTCCTTAGTTCCTCTGCAACGGCAATTTCGGATGCTTGGTTTATTTCTCTCCAGTAATCCATCGAGTATCCAGCGCTTTCAGGCTTTCAGCAGACCTCGAGAGACGGTCTTGTCAGTAAAGTCATGCTGTACTTGGCGTCAACTCATATCAGTGCCTTAGAGACATGCAGTCAGCACCTCTTCGCCTTGATCCAGCTGCCCAGGAGGAGGTCAATGCTCTTTCCGCCAGGATTGCTGCGTTACAGGAGCGAAAACAGGCGTTAACCAACGAAGCATTCCATGTCCAGTATTCTATCCTCGCGCTCCAAAGTCGCATCGCACAAATCAACAACGAAACCCTCCCGATAGCAAGATTACCCTCTGATGTACTCGCCATCATCTTTGAAGAGAGCAGATCCCTTTTAAATCGATGGCCCGGCCCTCGAAGACCTCTTCCGATCGAAGTTCAGCTCTCTCACGTCTGCTCTCGATGGCGCCAAGTAGCACTCAGTACCCCATCGTTATGGACAGCAATACGAGTTCCAATACTTCACAAGGAGGTTGCCGTCCGAACTTATTTTCAACGATGCAAGCAGTGTCCCCTGGATATTCATATCGGCCCACTCCTTTCCGATAAGCGCTTAATGGATCTTGTTGCATCACTCCTTGTCCCTCGAATATCCCAGTTTCGAGAGTTGATCCTCGACACAGAGGACCGTCAGGAGCTCTTTGTTATTCTCGGACTCCTCGTCAACACTGCTGCACCTCATCTCCAGCGACTGAAAATATCGAGCCATGATAACATTCTCGGACAAGGAGCCTATCGTCACTTTGAACTTTTCCGATTCGGCGCCCCGCTGCTCTCCGATGCACGTTTGAGTGCTATTCCCATTACATTCCCGAAATCCCCTATTGAAACTCTTCATTTCGATCCGTTACCTGCTCGGGGGGCTCCACTTTCTAGAAGGGACCTACTAAGCATGATTACTCCGTTTGCAGCCACGCTTACAACCCTGCATCTCAAGGGTTTCGTGAGCGAGCTCCACGAGGAACCGGGCAGCGTGCCACTAGTATTACCCGCTCTCCGCGAACTTCTTGTTCACGGAAATGCTCTGATTCATGGATCCAGTCTCTTCCGCAATATCTCCACGCCAGTTCTCCGCTCCCTTACATTATTTGCCGTCAAGCGACATCATCTATCATCAATACACAAATTCATGACGCGGACATGTCCTGAGCAATTCCAGGGTTTGCATGCTCTTCACTACATTGAGGGTGACATGGATGATGATCTGGAAATATACCTCCCACACGCGACCTCGGAACTGACCCACCTCTCGGTGACTCTCGACCACCACTCGCAGCTCCTGCGACTCCTGCTCAACAGCGATAAACAAGCGTCATTGCAGGCAACCGCTCCACTGTGGCCAAATTTACGTACCCTATCACTTTACCTCGCCCGACCGTGGATGCAAGACAGGGATGATGCAGATGGAGACGAGGAAGATGAAATACCACCAGTGATGGCGATGCTCCTTGACGTTGTCCAACAAAGGAAATCTGTTGGCAGGCCACTGGAAATGGTACATCTTGTAGGCTCTACCGCTCGCGCGTTCCAAGAGCAATTTGGTTCGGCTCTCGCCAAGTCGCACCTACACGTGGATATGCGAGTAATTGTGCCGCAGCATTCAGCCGATTTCAGACCTTGTGACCCTGATTGGGCGTATACGGGCCACTTTTACGGATCGGAGTATCGTTCTCACGTGTACCGGAAGTTGCAGGCTCAGGACTGGGGACCGGGGCCGAGAGGACCACCGACGATCATACATACCACTCCGTGAGCTGAGTTGTAACTGAGAGTTGTACTTGGTAGGCAGATGTACGAATGGACATTCCATATCTACGCGAGTCTCAGATTCGGACGATCATGATGACCGCCAATTCGCCTTCACTTGTTCACATTGCTGTTGTCCTTCTTGGTCAAGTACGTCGAAATTTCCGTGGCATTGCCCTGCCTTACCCCTCAATATTCCAAGAACTGTTCCGAACAAGACAGCCTGGTACGTCGTCCGACCCAAACGTGTTTCCAACGTGTCTCGTAGCTCCGTACTTTACCCTTTAACCCGGAGAATCCATGGAACATATCCCAATCAAACTCTTGGCCACTCTCACTGTGCGTATCCGCGAACTTGACTCTCCGTACTTTTGCTGAGCAGAACTGGTGTAATTACAGATCAACTCATGGACATCTGCTATCTCAATGACGAAGCCAACTGTGGCAGACTCAAAGACGAGTTGGGCCAGCTCAACACCCAGATCAGTGGGCTTCAAGCTTCGCATGATGAGTTAGTCCGTCTTATGCGGACCCTCCGAGCCCGCGCGGCCCACATTCAAAACGCCAGAGCTGCAGTTTCTCGCCTGCCGTCCGATGTACTCGTCATGATATTTGAAGAATGCCGTCACCTGAACCCTCAGTGGTCCGGCGTGCTCAGTCTACTCCGTCAACTCCCCGTCGAGGTCCGTCTGTCGCATGTCTGCACCCAATGGCGAGCTGTCGCACTCTCCACGCCTAGCCTCTGGTCTTCTATACATTTCCCGTTCGAGCATAAAGAAGAATCTCTTAATGAATACCTCAAACGATCGGAGAGTAGTCTTCTCCGAGTGTATCTAGGTCCATGGGCCAAGTACCCGAATCTAGAGCGTACTCTGATGACTGTGCTGATGCCGCACGTGGGTCGTTTTCAAGAATTGGTTCTAGATGCGGTGTCCAGGGAAACACTTTCCGTGTTATTACACACATTCCGTGATGAAGCAGCCCCCTCTTTGACGCGGCTGAGAGTCATGTGTAGAGGCACCTTCGTCACACACGGACCACTCCCGGTGCTGGACATATTCACAAAAGGAGCACCGCTACTCGCAGACGTCCGGCTCGACAACGTCCCTGTCATACTCCCCAATCCGGGCGTGGAAATGCTTTCATTTTCCGTCTACCCCGGCCCACAGTTTCCTGTCACACGAACTGGATTTAACCAGGTATTGGCTTGCTGCCCTTCACTTAAAATGCTTCATCTTCGTGGTTTCGTGGAACTCGTTTCCCAAGCGCCCATCTCCCCGATCCACCTACCCACGCTTCGTGAACTCGTGGTCAACGGACGCGTGCTCGCTAACGGACTCCGCCTTTTCGATCTAATCTCCGCACCTAACGTTGAAACCCTTATCCTGGAAGACGTAAAAGCACACTCGCTTGTGTCCATCCATAAGTTCATCGCGCGATCCTATCCACATGCCTTCCAGTCGCTCATGAAACTCCGTTACATCCGTTGCGAATTCGGACCCGACATGGATGTGCATCTCCTCCGCGCCACCCCTAGTGTCTCAGAGCTCGTGCTCAGCGTGGATAAGAATATGCACCTCATCCGGTTGCTCGTCAACAGTGACAAGCAGGCGGCGATGTATGGGTGTTCGCCTATGTGGTCAGGCTTGCGCTCTGTGACACTTCATACACAGGGCTACGTGGGTCATGCCGTCGGTGCGGCTGGTGTCCCGGTGAATGAACCCTCCCCGACGATGCTCCTCCTACAAGAATTCGTCACTTGCAGAAACGCCCTCGAAAAACCCATCACGCTCCTGCGATTCAAAGGACCCAACGCGGGACTGTTTAACAACGAGTTCCACTGGGGTCTTGACCAGGCAAAGCAATACGTGCCTACACAAGCGATTTGTTGTCAGATGCCAGCTATGCTCGCGGATTGTGGCTACAACGATGATTGGGCAGCGACTGCAGAGGCATACAGCAACCAACTACGACAGTTTTTGGCACAGGTATCCCTTGTTCGCCATCAGATCGCACCCGTGCTCCCCCCGAATTTCAACATTCAACATCTGAGGCGCCGGATTGGTGTCCCGACCTAATGCAGCAGACTGGACCCTTTCTTCTTCTTGGACATTATTCTTTTTATCATCTGATGAGTCAGGATGCTCATCGTATACATATTGCGCTGATCATTGTTATCATCATAAGCCAGTGTTTGTGGAATGATGATCCGAATTAAAATGATATCCAATTGGCATAATGACAAACCTTTTCTCTCCCGACATAGCTATTTCATCTCTGCTCAAAGCTTTCACCGGCAGCGGCCTACGGCGGGATGTAGTTCGGACCCCACAATTGAGTGCTTGCTATCCAACTGTCATTACGTACTGTGAGGAGTGATTAATCGATTCGTAAAGTGGACAGAGTGCTAAGCAAGCCGTACTAGCCTAAAGCTAAAGTACAAAGAATGCCCGATTCAGACCCGTGTTCGTAAACTAGGCGGGCAGCATCTCAAGTATCGTTTAATTATCTCGCCTTCATAACTTGGCTTTCGCCTTTACTTTCCGGTTCTCGCGTGCTTCCTCACCGAGTGCGCCAGCGTGGATGAGTACTTCCCTCTCCTGTGCCGAAAGGCCAAGCTCGATGAGAATAGCCTCGTTGTGTAACCCAGGCTCGAGTATCGCAAGAGGCGTCCTTCCCTGCGCAGATGTGGCAGGCGTTCGACTCAAGCGAGGATGCGGAACGGGACGAGACGAGCCAGATGGCTCGATTAATGCAGCTTCTGCGGGTGTTAACACTGGCACCGCACACGCATCCGAATCTACGGCGTACGAAATCTTAATACACAGACGAAACCACATGGCCACATCACACGGAAGCTTACCACGAAAAACCTCAGTCCAATAATCTCTTGGAAGTACTTTAAAGCCCTCTTCGATGTATTTCCTTAGCTTTGGCCAGTCGTCTTTGGTAAGCTGTCTGGCGCGGGTTGGGGTCCATTCCGTTTTTCTACCGTTAATCCGGAGGGCAGCATTGAATCGGTTGATAAATGTAGCAAAGAATTGAGGCTCAATGCAACCGAGGCTCATCCATTTCCCGTCGGCACAAGTGTAGACGCCGTAAAAGGGTGCGCCACCATCGAGGGGATTGGACCCACGCGGTTCGGAGAAATAAGGTGAGGTGTTGTGGGAATTGAGCAGGGGAAAGGAGGAAACATAGCGTGTGCCCGAAACCTGTGGTGAGATGACGACGGAGTAAATGAGAAGTATGATGCCAGTAACTTGCCATATCAGCGTTGACAACCTGACCACGTCCGCTCTTACCGCGTTCGATAAGTGCCAAGAGGATGCCGGTTGCACACAAGAGGCCGCCACCAGCGAAGTCGCCGAGAAGGTTCAAAGGGAAGCTTGGTTTCTCACTTGTTCCTGGGAGCATCTAGGGTTATCAAATGTTAGACACGGATATCTCGAGGTTCTGTCCCTTCGTACAGATAACACGCCGCTGAGAGCGATATAGTTGATGTCGTGGCCTAGGAAGTAGTATTAGCGTCGTCACTCATGCAGTCATGATTGAACGCATACCAGCCATAGAAGCATACGGGCCTACATGCTGATAAGTCGGACCATCGGCTTCGTGGAGAGATTCACTCACCTTCCCGAGGGTACCTGAGCAGGGTGAGGAATCGCGCAGAGTTTTCTTATAGATACCATCAGACTCACCCGGCGATCCGTGCGTAAACTAGCCTATCATTCAGCCCCTTCTTGTCTTCTCTGTCATGGAATACCTCGGGTCCCAGGCCGAGTCGCTCAAGGACGCCAGGTCTGAATGAGTCGATGAGGACATCGGCCTCAGTGATGAGACGTCGGGCGATCGCGAGCCCGGCTGGATTCTTAGTATCAAGGACAATCGAGCGTTTTCCTTCGCAAAGCGCATCATTGGTGGGTGCAGACGACGGCCTGTCGATGCGCGTGACGGAGGCACCATGGTGTGCAAGAATAAGGCCCGCGAACGGAGCCGGCGCTAAACCTGCAAACTTGATCGAATAGCTGATTCGCTGTATGTTCTAGGACGAGGAGATGCCGTACCTCGACCACCTTCAGTCCGTTCAACGCCATCGTCGAGCTAAATGTGCGTAGGCAAGGTAGAGTCTTTCAGAACAACGTTAGCTCTGTGGTATGTTTCAGCATAACAAGGAGGTAGTGATTCATAATTGTTTGACTTTCACAGGTTCCAAGTTGACCATTCCGGAACTGATCGACCTCAACTGACATCTCCGACACTTTGCACAAGAATCTTGTCGCAACGTCACAAAGTAGGCGTGAACAAATCGAACAGGGATACACTCACTTACATGGCTCAGTATCGTCGGTTTACTACCGCTTGAACGTTGACGGAGCCTCCAGGCGAGACACCGGTCTAGCTGCGCATTTCCCCGTTCAAGCTGGTCGCGTACGAGGGCCGAGATGACACTTGCATCACGTGGAGTATGGCGACCGAAGCGCGTGATTTGAAGACGGTGCCTCGTCCTACTGGCACCAATGGACTCTGGAATCGCGCCCTCTTACTCATGATCAGAAGCTCGGTTATCGTCTTCCAGTTTGGCGTGATTCCTGCAGCTTGCCATACGGCCTTGGCACCTTCTACGGGAAACTTCATCATTACAGGGCTGTCACCGCTGACGCATTGTAGTCTGGCATCAGCAGTGGGCGGTTCCCCTGAACCCAGCTCATGTTGGTTTCAATAACTTCCTTTTTAGAGGAGAGTTGGGGGCAATGTCTCATATCTCAACACGTTGATCAACATTTCCGGGAACTCAGAGACAGAATAGGCGTCGCACCACAGACACGTATCTGTGGCACCACAGCCAACTCAGCAGCGTGTAAAGCCAATCGATACGCTGTGTATACAATCGTATCAATGCGGTGGGTGTGCTCACCAAAACGACCCTTTTTGAGAACCGTAGATTCTGCCACAGAGGGCTCGAATGGCATAATTGAACAGTTTAAGCCCTCCTGGGCTAGCCATGGTCTCCCGCTTTGCAAGTCAGTCTTTTTCGTATCCCTTGTTACCGCGCTAACTCGTGTCGAGTGTGCTAAAAATTGGAAATAACCCAAAACACCACTATCTTGGCTCCATTGGCCAGAACTCATATACTGGGTTTCGGAGGCGAGCTTGTGGCGCCTGTCACAACTTGCGATGATGTGATCGGGTTCAATTTCTATCCACAACCTTGTTGGTCGACATGACAGGCATTGGATACCTTCGTCCTAATTCCAAATCAGAATCGCAGTAACCAATCTGTTCTGGCCATAAGACGCTTTCCAGACACATATATGACTTGATGTGTGCGATGGTAGGCACACTATCAAGGACACGCAGTGAGCATACCTATCAGTTCCCCGTTGGTACCTCGATTAGGCCTTCCATTTTACATAAATCGACCTCATGTTTTGGGCCCGTGATCCTACCAGAACAGTGGTGGTCACACTGCCGAACCAGATTTGTTCGCCGACATGCCCGCACTGTCACCCAAGCTCACAAAATTTCATGCAGGTTAACGCCGAGTGGCAGACTGGAGCTTGTCCTTTTCCGCTCGGGTGAATTTCTTTTCAGACATTTGCATCTGTGGCAGTTCTTCATGCACGCGGTTCGATTGCAGCTTGGCCCTGAGAACTTCGTGGTTGTTTATGTCCTCAGAATGGACCCATCACCTTTGGCTCTCTCGAGTCTCTAGGCGCGGTCAACCCGGTACCATGATAAGTCTGGTCATACTTTTGGGCCAGTGATATGATTGGTACGCAGAGGCACCGAATTCGCTCTATAAATTTGACTGGCTCGACGATTCGTCTGCATTTGTCTAGAGGTCTCCCTGTGAATATTCTTACCTATTGAATACGGTGGGCCATCTTTTTATGACCTTACGGACTCGCACTCACATACAACCACTTACTTGGTGTACAGGTGCTCCCTTGCCAACATTTGTGGACTCTCCACACACCCTGACAACTGCTTGGGTAGACAAAACATTATTCAACTTGCAAGAATACGGCTCGAGTGTTGATATATGTCCGAAGGTCGTAGATGCGGTGCATTTACCTACGGAATAGTAACGCGGTAATGTTGAGCCTAAACTGTTACTACCACCCATTTGCTTTCTCGTTCGCCCGTCCCCTCTCGCTCGTACACACCCGGTCAATCGCACATGGAAGAGGCGTCCCTTTGCTTGAATGTAATGAATGGTCTTTCGATATTTATAGTTGACCCACTGCCATTGCTACAATGACGATGATCTTGCTTAAGGAAGCATGCAGGTTTTAACGCATCGTCGTAGGCTGAACAAATGCTTGTGGCTGGTATGGTTGAACGGTGTCTCTGAGGGATTTCCAGTGCCGTTACTATGGTTTCGGATTGCATCCCATAAAGCCATGCTAGTAGTGCAAGATGTACAGTTCGCCCGATGGTAAACTAACAGCCATCTTGCACGAAACTTCGTCAAACACAAAAGAATGAAAGTCACGCGGGTTGAAGGGTAAGCCCGAGAATGAGGGCATCAGTGTAGAGATACGAGATCCTGACCCGTTCCCAAACTCCCTCTCGAGAGCAAACTTCACAAGCGTGCATCTATCGGTATCGGGGACCGAGCTGAGCCAGACCGCTCGTCTGCCCGATGAAGACACTCGTATTTCCTCAATAGACGGGCTAGCACAGGAAAGTATAACAGCGGGTGTGCACGTGATAGCATTCCCATCGAATGACACACGAAAGAGATGGATACTGGGAGGTTTGACATCCGTGCGGCGGGTGGGAGGGCTATATGCGACAATGGCGAAAGAACATGTTTTCATATTGTTCGTGGGTATGTCATCCGACAACTGCTGTACTGGTAGACAGTCGGTACACCACGAAGTGCTGGATATCATGGAACCTTTGGTAACCAGCCTTTCCGGCCAGCATGGTGGAGATTGGGGAAGGCAGTCCTGGCGGTCGAGAATGATGGACGGTAGCTCATAAAATGATAGTTGAGTGAACGTGCGCAGTGAGCTATTGCGCAATGTCGCAATAACAAAATATTGGCGGAACACTTTGAGATTACTCCACGTAAACGACTGTCTCATCTATCAGTGCAAATGAGTTACAGGAGATTTCAAACCTACCCAATCTGGACATTCAAGAACGACGGTAACTCTTGTGTCAAGGTTGACACACAAAATCTGGCCTTGATATTCCCGCGATGGAGACTCGGAAGCGAAGACTGCAAGCATGATTTCGCCATTTATCTTCATTCCAGCTATCCGGCCCATGGAATAGAGCTCATTTGGCTTAGCTTCGAATATTAAAGAATAGTTCGCTGAAGAGTCGCCCTGTAAAAAGATATTGTATACGTGAATGAATCTTGAAACGTTAACCACCAATTCGCCACAAATGAGCAGTGCATAGTGCTTACTCTGCGGTGCGGTGTGCAAAGGCAATCCCAATTATGATCTGCTCCAATTCGTGGTGGTGATGGGCATGCAAATATCGAACACGACCAGAGACAGTTGTTTTGAACATCGGGTGATGATCGTTGACATTACTCGTCGACCAGAGTGTGACATGCGTTTTCTTCGCAGTTTGTTCGTACTGGAGTGTGACAAGCCAACGGCCGCCCGGGAGAAGACGCATGTCATCGACAAAGGATGAATTCTGCGAGATGATACGCTGGGCGCGACGCATCTCGAGGTGAGGATGTCTCCACCTGGTGTCGAGTTTCAAGGATTGCACGGCAGCCGCTCGCAGGGTATTGCTCGAGAGAGAAGCAAGGGGGGCATTCAAAGGAATGTCCAAAGGGAGATCCCAACCGGAGAGAAGCCTGTGCCACAAGTAGTCCAACGACCCGAGTGCGTACATGACTCGGCATGTCTATGTTCCATGTGAGGGCGAGCGCATCAGAAACCTTTCGAATCACCTGAATCAAGGCCAGGACGTCCTCGACTGGCACGAGTGTGCATATGAGTATAAGAATGTCCTGGGGCAGACAAGTCAATACGAGTGTCATGGTAGAGGACACAGGCATTCAAGCTTTCTCCTGAACTTCCATGAGAGCGCTCGGGTTGCTTCGGAATCTCACTACTATGACCGCCAAAGTACCGATCTCTGAGCTCCCGCTACTACCTTCCTCGCAGACCTTGACTCACTGTCTGACTCCAGACCCACACGAACCGACTCCGTCCGTCTTCATCCGCGATGTACTCCAGAACCGAGCAAGCATTCAGCGTCGTGCACGACTTTTATCCGGTAACGCTCACTTTGCCTATGTCTCCCCCATGCCCCTGGAATTTCCCTACGAAATACCAGCCGTCTCAGACTCTGATATCGATGACAAAGTGGTACACATCGAGAACTGGCTCAAGAGGCACGAAGCAATTGTCCCGGCCGAGACACCTCTGGAACGGAACGGACCCAGTCCCAACGGGCTCACCAAGTTTGTCTCTGAAGCACGCGATCAAACGCGGGTGCTCATTGGACTGTCGGAAACGTGTCTTCGGGACTGTTTGCCGCACCTAGACGTTGGGGATGCCTTTGCCGTCCTCGGGCGACCAGCGTTGGTCCCGAGAAATTCAGACTCGGAGGTGGAAGCGGCGCAGGATGCGCCGTCTTCTGCGGTTCGTCAAGAGCTTATCGATGTATTGAGCGGACATGCAGTCCTCATGTCCGCTGATACTGCCGCGGATGGGAAAGGCTACGCCCCATGGTCTCTCAGATACAGCGGGCATCAGTTTGGCACTTGGGCCGGCCAGCTCGGGGATGGACGGGCGATTTCGATCCGTGCGTATTTCGTTTGGGTGCTGTGAGCGCTCGGATCGTTCTAAGCCTTGGGGAGCAGTCTCCACCCCACATCCGTCTGAGGAGGGTGTGACGTACGAGCTCCAGCTTAAGGGCGCTGGGCGCACCCCGTTTTCTAGAACGGCAGATGGGCTGGCCGTACTCCGCTCTTCGATTCGGGAGTATTTGTGTTCTGAAGGTACCCTGACCCAATTCATCAACTTTACGGAATTACTCATGAATCTTTGTCAAGCCATGCATGCGCTATCGATACCCACTACTCGGTCGCTAGGCTTGGTGTATCTCCCTGAATTACGGGTATTACGCGAGAGGGTAGAGAGAGCTTGCGTGTGCACCCGCGTCGCGGAAAGTTTCATCCGGATCGGCAACTTCGAAGCATTGTCTCCTCCCATGAAAACCTTCTTCCTTGGTGGCGGTCAGCAAGACGCCGATTACGACGCATTGCGTATATTAGGGGAATGGGTAGTCAAGGTGTTGAAACTTGAAACGGTCAACGTTGACGCTGGGGACGCGTGGGGCCAGGCGTTGGTCTTTGAGGTCGCCCGTAGAAACGCACGCATGGTTGCAGCTTGGCAAGCCTACGGATTCATGCACGGCGTTATCAATACGGATAAGTGAGCCCTTTCAAAGTACTCTGCGGGAACTCTGACATGATGCATATCAGTGTGTCTATCATGGGCCTCACGATTGACTATGGTAAGTGTTCTATGAAACGAGCATGTCAGGCTGGGGTGTCCACATTCTGCATAGGACCATATGCATTCATGGATGTCTTTGATTCCTATCACATTTGCAACCACAGTGACTCAGAAGGGCGATACGCTTACATGGTGAGGTTGGACCAATATTCATCAAACGCCATCTAATGGAATGTTCAAGAATCAACCAAACATGATGTGGGTGCCTTTTTTTCCCTCTGTGTGACACCCTTGAACGTACACAGTGTCTACGCCTGTCGAGCTCTGCTCAATGCACTCGCCCCACTCATTGGTGCTGAGATATCCCTGGGGAACATGGCAGTCAGAGAAGGCTGGGCCACTGGTGTTTCTTCCGACACCCTTCAGTCGTGGCGTACGACCGCCCTCGAACAGACCCAGTCAGAAATGGAACGTATCCTCCAAGAGACCTGCGCCACTGAATACAATTTTCTCCTACGCAAACGCCTCGGGCTTCGACTCAAAGTAGACAATGACCAATCAGCCGTCTTTCAACCCTTGCTGGACTTGATGGAGCGTCAACGACTGGATTTCCATGGGACGTTTAGAAGACTATCCGCATTTCGAAGGGGTATGGTAAAAGGCGAAAATGAGGGGAATACAGCTGAGCTTCGGGATTTTATTGGCACGCTACTTCAAGGGACGTCGGAGCCAAGTTGTCTCGATGATGAGCGGGAGAGGGGACAGTGGGTCCAATGGCTCGAAAAGTATGCGGACCGGATTGACCTCGATGCTTCGGAGTGGGCAGGGGAACCTGATTGTGATGTCGCACGGGAAAGAGCTGTCAAGGCCGCCAACCCACGTTTCGTACTACGCCAGTGGGTTCTTGAAGAAGTCATAAAGAAGGTGGAGGCAAATCCGTCGACTGGAAGGCGCGTTCTCGCAAAAGTCTTGGAGGCAAGTCTCCCAGTGTTGAAACGTGGATAGGCGGGCTGACCTTTATAGATGGCTTGCTCTCCATATGAGCCATGGGGCGCCGAGGGCAACGATTTACCCGAGGATGCGCTCGAGCCAGAGCTTAGAGAAGAGAGGCGGTACTGTGGTATGGGAGAGAAGCAGTTCTTGGGGTTTCAATGCAGCTGCTCGAGTTAGGTAGATGACTAAGATGGCGTCTCCGCCAGTCCACACTCTGCGCGTTCACCAGCAGCCCGTCCTGGCTGTCTTTATTTCGTCTGACAACGAACGAATATACTCTGGTGATGCTCACGGTCGTGTAGTTATCACCTCCACGCGATCCCTCAGAGCCATTGCGGACTGGCCCGCCCACACACTGGGCCTGCTCGGCGTCGAGGAACTCGACAACCGTGTCCTCACGTTCGTGCTCTCTACTTGGCTCGACACACAGCTCATCTGTCTCAAGTCACGGCAGAGACAACAAGCTGCACGTCTGGCGGCGCCCAGCTGAATCGGTGCCCATCAGACGGGGCGGGGCCGCTTCCCTGACGGACCAACCGCCCCCAGCCCTGTGCTACTCCCTCGATGTCAACGCCCTCAACTTTTGTCGGTTCGCGCTACTTCCAAGCGCGGGCGAGGCGCTCATCGCCGTCCCCAACCTGGTCGAATCCGCTCTCGTACGCCCATCCCCGTCCTCGTTGCCCGCCCTCACGTATGCGCTAGGCGGACGTCTGGACGCTCCCTGGCCGCACACGGCTGCATGCTGCCATCGGCGACCCGGGTGACACCGCCGCCGTGCCCTTCTCCGACGGCCGTTCGGGGGCCAAGTCTGGTCAGTTTTCGTCCGTGTGCGAGGTGCCCTCTGAGCGCGTTGCAGGCATCATCATGGCGATGCATCTCTACTATGTGCCCTGGACGTCGCCGTCGACCTCCACGGCACAGCGGGAGCTCCGGCTCGTGTGTGCGTATGAGGACGGGGGCGTCGTCCTCCACCGGCGCACGTCTCCCGAGGGAACACAGACGGTGCAGGGACAGGGGTGGGACGTTGTCTGGAGGCGTCGGCTGCACGTCGAGACAGGTGCGCTGCCAGCGTGTGTATGGGGCGACGTTGACTCTGCTGGCTGTTAGTCATGGCCATGGCGGTTGCAAGGGACTGTAGCTTCGCGCTGACGGTGTCTGCCGATCACATCGTTGGACGATACGACCTCGTACGTAGTGCTCTCTTGAGCGAGGCGAAGCTTATCGGCCCAAGAGCGCGTCGACACAGGTTGAAGCGGAACAAACAGCACGTGTGTTCAGAACAAAGCATCCTGGGAATGGCGCCGTCGCCATCCGCGACGATGGGCGTGTATGTGCAGTGGGAGGCTGGGATGGCCGGTGAGCGTTGTCTATCTATTATATTCTGGTGTCTCAGGCTCCTTGAATCGAGCATACGGTTGTATTCGACCAAGAGTTTCAAGTCGCTTGGAACATTGGTGTATCACAAAGAAAACTGCCATGCACTTGCTTTTGCCTCGACATACAGCGGACATTCTACAAACCTTGCAGATGATTTAGATGAGGATGACATGACCGACGGAGAAAAGCGCCAACGGGGACAATGGTTGATCGCAGCAGGGAAAGACAACCGAGTGTCGATATGGGGCCTAGTGAGCTTTGAGAAGGGGACCACAGTCTAACAAGAATTCGGTTGGTATCTTGTTTAGGATACAATAAATGAATAGTAATAGATAACTCGAGCAACAAAAGTTGATACATTGTCCAAGCATATCACAAAAGACCAGCCAAACGCAAGTCACGCTGCAGTCGCATATCTTCAAGTTCGTGCGGTGTTGGCGTATGAGCTTCTTCTTGGGCCGAGTTGTCGACACCCCCCAAATGAAATGCGCTTTCGAGGAGCTGGCGCATCGCCATATCCCTCTCCATCTCCTCGTTTGATGGTGGTCCACGTGCTTGAGAGTCACGAATTGAAGCTTCCCAGTGCTTTATACGCCAAAAACTAACCAAGGAGGACAAAAGAAGGAACCAACCTAGCAGGTAATCAGCGCTTGACATCCGAAAACATTGCAATATGTACCAAGAGTCATGAGCAAGAACGACAGCCACTCTCTCGACGTAGTGTTGAGAAGAGTACCGTCTGAGGGCAGGGGATCGGGGGAGGTGGAAGCAGACGGCAAAAAGGAACGTTCTGATATCTTTTGTGTCCCTGACGCGCTCTCTCCCGGCATCCCAAAGCCATCGTCCGCGACGCGAGAGTAGAATCCGTATTGGATCAAGGTAAGACCGAGTCCAGCCCGAGAGCCAAGCTTGGCCGCGTGCGTTGTATGGAGCAGGTATGTGAGCAGGAAGCCGACGAATTGGAAGAAGAACGAGGTGAACATGTTGGCAAAAAAGAAGAGTATGGAACCAGACGGAAGATCGTCAATGATCATCCCGGAATCCGTATGCAAACCTGCTGGGGCGTGCACGGTCGTTTCCCAATAGGGAGGCACCGCGTCCGCCTGGGCAGCAGCGTATGACTAGTAGACATAAGTCAACAGTCGGATGTGGAACAAAGACGCTTACTGGAGGCGCCGTGTTCTGTGTCTCCTCTGGCATGATATACACACTGCCATCATCAGTGCGTAGTTGCACAGGTTTGCCAGGCTTCGCAGTGACATTGGCAAAGACACCATCGTTCTGGGTCCCCCCTCCGATGGCATGAGAATGGGATGTAGTACGCAAGGGTGCGTAGTGAGTGGGCAACAGTGCACCAACGGCTCTGCGGAAAAGGGAAGGACGATGGATCGGAGCGACTACGGGCGATGATGGGACGAGTCCGTTGGAGTTTCCAAAGTCGTTGGGGAGTGCGACGGCAGATGGACGAGGAGGGGAGCCAGGGGGTGGTCGAGCGTAGTCGAAATCGCGCTCAAAGTCGTACACGGCCGAGATCGCTGGGCCCGGCTTTGCGGGTAGTGTGACCTGCGCGGGCGGCTGTGAGCAAACTTGTTCGTCCTCGTCCTCTGAGCCAAACGCATCGTCGAGCTCGCGATCAGCTTCGGGTGTTGGCTGCTGCGTGGGCAGCGGTGCGTAGCCAGTAGGCATGTTCAACACGAGTCCTGGGTCAAGTCTAATCGGACGACGCCGAGCCTGGAGGCGCACAGCCGCATGCTCAACCAATAATTAATAACCGTACACTTCATAACCAAGATCGTATTAATATGTCGCCTTCTACAGCCCTAACATCTGTTTGAAACCCTGCCAAGCCGCGAAGCTGATGCCTGTCATGGGTATGATCTTTAGATATCCTATACTGAGGCCGACAAAAAAGCCTCTCCACCCGCCGGACACATACACAGTCCGTATCGTCTCTCCCCAGCCCAGCCATCGATCGGGACGCGTGAGCCCACCGACTTGCATGCGCCGTCGCACGACTTCGAATGGATACGATGCAGTCTGGGATATAGCCCCGGACATTGCCCCGATGACGAGATCGGCAGCGACACTCGGCCGTTGCGGCTTGCCATCTACTACAGGGTAAAGGTAGGCACGGCAGAAATCCCACACGAGGAACCCAGTCCCTGCGTACGGAATCATGCCGACGACAGTGACGGTAAACCCGCGGTAAAATTTGAGGATCGGAAACCGCTCAAATAGCCGCTTTGGGCTGGACGAAGGCGGAGGTACAGACGTGGGAGAAACGGCAGCTTCATGATAGATGTCGGTAATAGCACGGATGAATGACTGTCGGCCGGTTGAGTTTGTTGTGCGACTGTTGAACGCCATGCGAACTCGGATTAGCTCTAGTGGGTATGTGAATGCAACGGATGTCGTTCCTTGAAAATGAACGTGTGAGAACGCGTGACAGACGAGTCTGGGAAAAACGCACCTGCCAATGCACCTGCGGCAAATCGTCGAATGTTTGTTTCGTAATCGGGCGTTGGTATAAGTAACTGATGAAAGCGTTAGCCTCTGTACGATGCGAGAAGCACTGCACCATACTGGCCGCCACTGGTCGTATGCCATGAACTTTATGCCAGCGTATGGGAATATGCGAAGCAGTGTTGCAGAGTGCCCTTGCATTAGCCCTCGCATCCCGCTATCTCTATATATTGCGAGGCCAGCTCGAAACGCGCCGGTCCATGACCCTTGGAGATGCATGGACGTGAGCGCGAAGTGGAGGCAAACGGTCGGTCGTACCTGCGTATTTCTGAAAATCGGGGTTAGAAGCTTGAAAGAGAATCTTTACTCTGTCCAGCGGTGCGACAGCCGTTTTCGCCTAACAGAAATCAGAAAGGACCACGGTGAAATGGAACGAGCACGTACGACACATCCCGCGAGACCACCTGCAAGACCGGAACGGAGTGCATAGTCAAGGCTGCGCTTGTCTCTATGAGAAGCGGGAGGAGAGCTCATTGAACGCTCATGTGCAATGATGGGAGAAACAAAAGTGTCCTTGAGGGATGACTTCAAGGATCTTACCCGTTACGGTGATGACAAAGACTCGGATCAATCATCCTGGAGAAGAGGATCACACCAACCAGCTGGGCAAGCATGCCGAGCGCTTCTGATAAAAATTCGGTCATTCGTCGACTACGAGACTTGCAGCCGTAAACACAAAAAAGTCTAGTACTCAGTTACGCCTATGATCCGTCCTGGTCACGACGCGACCGATGCGTCTGGCCAAGGTCCTTGCTTCATCCAACCACTCACACGTTGCGATCATAATATGCATACAACTGAAGCCGTCCGCCTAAGGTCAGCGCGCCGAGGTAA
The DNA here is from genome assembly GCA_038094375.1 of Tubosaeta aff. heterosetosa. Classification (NCBI taxonomy): domain Eukaryota; kingdom Fungi; phylum Basidiomycota; class Agaricomycetes; order Boletales; family Boletaceae; genus Tubosaeta; species Tubosaeta aff. heterosetosa. The sequence goes on from JBBPUC010000005.1 coordinate 89,808, forward strand.
AAGCTCCGCCGGACGTGTATGAAGCTCCGCCATGGCATGGTCCACCACAACTTTCGGGTTCGTATCTGCCGCCACGGTAGGAGAAGGTGCAGCGTGGCCTGTTTTAGACGAGTGCAGAACGGGAGAAAAGGGTGATAGCGGGTGGGAAGATGGCAAGGGATATTCAGTTGGGAATATCAGATCCGGCTAAGTGACGGGTTAAAAACAGAGTTGAGTTGAACGTCAGAGACAAACGTTACCGAGGCTAGACCCGCCGTGGGCAAAGACCGATGACATGTCGATGACCGCCGTAGGCTTGCCATCCTCCAGATTCTCGAGCGCACGAATATCATTGGCAGTTTCGACTTGCTTTGCCCACTCTCGAGCACAGAGGTGCGGGCAAACGACAAGCTGGTTATATGGATAAACTCGAAAAACAAAGGAGGACAGAAAAAGGCCTTTGCCTGCTTCTTGACCGACCCAGCACGATGCAAGAAGCGTTCAGACGAGAGCAGATCAGAAAACGGCGGTGCATCATCCAATAGATCGTATCCATCGTATTGCACCTGTCCCGTTCTGCCAAGCGTCATGAACGGGAGATCGTAACATAATACGTTGATCGAAACCTTTAGTTCGCCCCCACTTTCGAACCACGGCCTGTCTAGGTATGGGCAGCGGACCAAAGGTTCGGTGTGGCTGTCTTTTTCGATACCGCCTCGCAAGTACCTTCGATAAAGGACTCGGGTCATCGCAACCTGTGCGCCTACCTGGGCTTTTTCCGTCCTTAACTGGTATATCACTGCGGCAATCGCCCTACGCCAGCGTCGTAGTGCGGGGCTGAGAGAGCGCAAACACAAAGGTTCAAGATCCGCCGAGGGTACTAACATTGCCAACCTCTCCTCCAGTGGAATTTGTGTGGGCTGCGAGTCTGGCTGTCCGCCTCTCGCGAGGGTATCCAACAAACACCGCATTAATGCTCTGTTCGCTGCTGCATCGGTCACGCAATGCACAACCATTGGCATCAGGTGGAGGACATGCGCCCTGTTGGGGTCCGTCTCACGAAAGACATAAAGCCGGGCAAGCATATGGTCCGAAAGAGGGCGTGTGCCCGCCCAAATTGCGGATATCCATATTTGCAGGTTTTCCGCGGATGTCGTTTGCTCAAAACCGATTTCCTGGGGACGCAACACCACAAGGTCATGTTCTTGGATGAAAAAGTGGGCTCCTGAGGGGGATGTGGGAACACCATCGCTTGCAAATTAGCTACCAGTACTGACAATATTTTTACCGTGGCAACAGCCACGCATTGGCCTCTGAGAAAAGGTGGTCATCCTGAGGGGGGTTCAAGAGATGTAGCTCTACGGGGTGAAAACAGTGCCATCGAGCGGGTCGAGAGGACGTTGGAAGGTGCGACCTTTGGTTGGGTCAGGCATACGAACAGAGTCCCCGGGGTCTACTCGTCGTCGGAATGACATGGGGCATTCAAGGGAGAGTCCTTTGATGGCCTCTGCGCCTGCTCAGCCCCACCTCGTCTCGCTCGTCCTCCAATCCAAAAAGGCCCTCCAACACGGCGAACTGCTCTGCTCAAAAGCAAACGCGCTCACCAACGCCTCTGCTCAACGCGCCGTCGACATACTCGCACTCGACGCAAAGGTCAAATGGATCGCACACGCCGTCGTCGAACAGCTCAGGGTACGTCCATCACAACCCGCTACCGACCGTCTCATCCCGCCACATAGCTGGCTGCCAGTGTTGCAAAGAGCATCGAACACAAACGCGCGCAGCTCGACAAGCACATCCGCGTACGTCTTGACCGAACCGCGTCTCGTTGTGCTTACCGACCTACCACAGGAATGGGATGCCGTCCGTTCGGAGCGTACTTCTGCACTCGATATCATCCTCGAATCACTCGGCTCGCAACTCGTCCCACCTGGCTTTCACGAGACCTCGTCAGACTCTTCTCTCTTCGGAAGTCAACATTCGCTCGATAAGGTTGATGACCCCATCAACCCTGCTCAGAGCCCTTCTGCAACTGCCCGAGTGAACGTCAACGATAAGAAGCTCGCGAAGAAACACGTCGATCGATCAACATGGAAGACCCTAAGAGACTTTGTGGACGAAAGCGCGATCGAACAGGTGCTGGAAGCCGTGGAGAGTGATCGCACCAAACTCGACGTGCGTGTTTTTTCCCTCAGACGTGTGCCGTGAATGTGAATATTGATTATTTGCGCATACAGGATGTCACGTCGACAACGTACGACTACCCAGAAACCCTCTCGATCACAGTTGCTGCTATACGCAACTCCTTGCCCGTCGCAAACGTATCACCTTTAATCGAATCTCTATTAGATTCTCAAGTGAAGACGACGACAGTGATGGCGAGGCATTTGGAAAGTCTGGCATCGCATTATGACCAAATGGCAGTTGCACTCCATGACAGTGAGGCCGGGATATCCCATTCAGAGGAAGAAATGCAAGGTAGATACAAGGGTACAGTTTTGAGGCTATGGTGATACCAATTACGCAGCCATGCACCGGGACACGGATGAGCTTCCCGCGATCATGACAGAACTCGAAGAAGATGTTCGTTCTATTCAAGATGCTCAGTGAGTTGTTCCATTAGTATTAAATGTATCCTACATATCCCCAACAGCGAGAAATTGGTGCTTGCCAAGAGCGCTGCACAGGAACACCTAGACACGAGCCGTAGTATCCTGAACGATCTAGACGAGCTCGGGGATATCATGTCTGATATGCTTCAAAGGCAACACGACGTCGAGGTGTGATTCTCCTCTTTGGTAGCACCCTCGTGACCTACATCCTCTTTCCTGTTGGACAGATAAACTGTGAGGATCTTTTGGAGGTTCTCAAGCAACGTTTATTAGTCGTGGAGGATCTGCACCATAGATTCGTCCAATATCAATCCTCATTCAACAAACTTCTTCTCGAGATTGAGAGGCGACGAAAATACCGAGAATATGCGGAGGGGACGATCGATAGCATGATGGCACAGTTAGACATCATGTTTGCGGGTAAGCGATCGTGGTCAAAGTCCTTCCTTGATAATAGATGTTACTAACATGTCGTCGCGCTACAGAGGAACGTCAGTTGCGCGAAAACTTTAACGCTGAACACGGTGCACACATACCAGCAGACATCTGCCTATGTATCGAGAACCTACCAACGAGGTGGGAAGTTATCCCATGCGCAGGTGATACACGAGAGGTGCTTCCAGAGATTGACGCGGATTTGGTAACACAGGTATGTTATTCTCTCTCGTTTCCTTTCTACGAGCGTGGTGTTCACGGCTCTTTAGGCGAGAGAGAAGTCGGTCGGTGGAGAGGCTGTCATGCCTGGTAGTGATAGCATGTCACTTCCGATAGGGATCCAGGATATTTAGAGTAGATGCACCGTCAAACGACTACATTTATACTTATTATACTTTGGCTGTAACTATTTCTAAACAAACACAAGACTTTCAATGGTGCTCCAGGTCTCTGCACATTCTTTGAGGTATATAGTCTGCAAGGTTTTTCTTTGCCTTGCGGCTAACCAGACCCGCTGTCCCTGAGACTTCCCCAAAGCAGCTCAAATATACGGACGAGAACATGCATAGAAATTGTCCGCATTTTGAATGGTGCACGAGAGCAGGTCTGACAAGTGGAACTGAAATCATGTTTTTGGACAAAATGCTTCAGATTTCTGAGTCCCTCGAGGATTGTCAGGTCTGATGCAGGGTAGAATTGGCACACGGTTTCCGAGTGCTTCAATCCTTTGCTGCAGAAGTCCTACGATAGACTTCTGAGCATCATCCAAAATACGTATCGTCAAGAGTAGTAACACACATTGATCCCTTTCTGTCAAAGATCCTTCATAGTTTATATCTTACCGCGCAGCTCCACACACCACCAGATCGGGCGAGAGGTCTTGATTGTCACAAATTTTTCGGCAGGCACCAAGTGATTGGAAGTTGATACTAGACCGTCGAAAGAGGATTCCGTCTCGTCTTCATGTAAACGATCAGAAATATACACAAAGGTGGACAAGTTTCGTTTACCCAAGTTCCATCGAAGACCAGATGTAGACAGTATAGTGGAATCGATGCCGACAGGTAAGAGGCCACAGGTAGGGCCCAGCACTTCGTGATCTATGGATATCCGGTGGTGTCCCTTTGGCGATTTAAGCCTGCAGCTTCATGATTTGGCGTCAAAACTTACCCCATCAAGAACCCATCCAATGTTGTCATCTGTAATGACATAGACCCTTGACCTGGTTTTCCGAATTTTGTAAATATGCGAGAGGACATGTATAGTCTGATCGAGTCTGCCAGAAAATCCCCCGAGGATGAGGGTTTCATACTGAAATCCGAGTGTTGAGTATGAACGATGTGCTCGCAGATCAGCCTGACCTTGTGTTCTTCCTTGAGTTCGTTCTCCTCGAGTGTTTCGATGCACTTCATAAGATCCGTGGTATCTTGGTTCAAGTCTTGGTAGACAGGAACACCCTAAACAACCGTAAGATCTTCCAGCGAACTGCATTGCTTCGAACAACAGGCCTTCGAGGAATAGTACTCTCTAACATCATTGCGCAGAGAGTCCAGATCGCCCTTGATTAGATCAGGAGTGTATCTGTGCACCCATTCATGAGTGTCTTGGCTAGAGTAGGCTCGCTGAGACCCACAGATCTCGCAGCAACTTTCCATCTGCCACCGTCCCCAGGAGATCGTACAAGCGGTTGGCACCGCCGTCAGCACAACATCTCCATGAGGAAGCTTTCCAGACAGTTTCCAGCAGAGGCAGTGAGAAGGGCTGGTTGAGGATGATCAACGCCCGACGGACGCCATCGCGATTCGTCGTCTGAGGGTTCAGAAACTGCGTTTCCCACTCCACAATCTCGGCGTCGGAAACCATGAGACTACGAGTCGGCTAAACTTTCGATCGTGGAGGGCAACGTCGCGATGAGCGAGTCCACTGAAACGCTTTCCTTCTATGTATGTTCAACACCACTGCCAACCGTTTGTCATACTTTTGCGCACGAATTAGAATAATATATGGGACCGAGCCGCGCGCGAGACCAGAAACTGGCCCAAGACGGTGTCAGCGCGTCGTCGCAGGAAAAGGATGACCGAGTGCGTGCGCTTTGTGCCATGTCTCATTTGCTAACTACGTATGGAATTCCTAGATAGCCTCTCTTGAGGCGCGGTTAGAGGCGTACAGTGCGCGCGCGTCGACTGCTCAAACCCGTTTGTTGAAAACAATCGACGTACTGGATGCGTTGCGTTCTCAACATGCACTCGAGATGTCGGCTGAGGAACAGACAAAAACGAAACTTGCACACGAAGTGGATCGTCTGCGTACCACGGCAAAGAACCTGGAGGCAGAGAGAGACGAGCTAAAGGATGTCGTGGAAGATTTAATCGAGAAAGGTGTGTAGAACCTCTTTCTCCCTAGGCCGTCTTCGAACATTCAATTCTACGGCACTTCCATGATGTTTTTCCCTTCTCTTTTACTTATCAGTTCAAGTATCGAACGAGTGGAGCTCATGGCCCTGTAGCCGGATGTACATCACTAAACACGCAGGTGGGTTGCCTTTCCCGTTCTTCAAACCCGTCCAATGCCTTCCAGCGAGGCAATCTCAATGTCGAGTTCTCAGAGCAAGTTGCTGCAGCTACCATTGACGGCGGGGCGACGAAAGATAATAGTAACGAATTGTTGGCATACGCAACGTCCATCGTCGCTCGATTAAGGATGGAGCTTGACTTTGAGCGACAGAGCCATAGCAAAACTGTGGAGGAGGCAAATCTTCGTATCGAAGAACTTGAAGCCAAAGTTGCAGTGCGCGAGGCCGAGCTAGAACGCTGTATCACCTCTTCTGGAGACTATGAACGCCACCAACCGGGGAAACTCGAGGACGTCCCCACTCGTGGTTTTAATAAGAAATTGTCGCAACCGCAACCGTTATCTGATGAAGAATGTCTTCGCTTCCTAGAGAGCAATAACGCGCGAAATAGATCTCTTGAGATTGAGATTCGCCGTATCGCGGAAAAGGTGTGTAACCTACGGAATACGAATTGTAAGCTGACGTGAATAGTTGGAACAAGTCAAGATCGCAGGATCACCTTCAAGTGGTTCCCGCGAACAACGGCAGTCTCCGGTTGCACGCAATGACCACGAAGCCACATCAACTTTCAGTCCTCGGACAAGAAGTGCCTCAGTCGACCCGAATACGATGTCGCGTCCATTGGGTGCTGGTAATGCCACACCGGTACAAGGGACTACGTCACCTTCCACGAAGCTTTCCATAGTCCAACTCGACAACCAGATAAGCGCATTGACCACTCATGTGGATGCTCTTGTATCAGAGCGTACCACTCTTATAGAAGCAGCCGCAATACAACGAAGGGTATATCTGCTCTTCCCATTACTCTGACTGTCAACTGAACACTCTGCAGGCTACAGATTGCGTGAATATAGATGCATTCCAAGACATCCTGCGAGTCGAGGCGGAATGCATCCGGTGAGAAGTTTGTCCCATCTTGGAAAGCCTGTTTTGACATAACGAAAGTCTCCAAGCTGAGGTTGACGACCTTCGAGAGCAGCTTCAGCACGCGCGTGCGTATGCACGTAGCCGAGAGAAGGCCTTCTTACGAGAAATTGCGCAACTCCGAGCTTCCTCACCCAGCACCTCTGCGCCACGCCCTGCACCCGTAAGTCTCTGCAAGCGTCATTTCAACGTAACTGGTTAACCTGTGTACGTAGGACTTGTACTCTGCCTTCAGTCCAAAGCTACTGGAGGACGATATCGCGGCTGATGAAAGCATGGAGCTCGCATCGCCGCTCTTGCCGACTGTATTCCCCACTTCTCCACACCGCGATGCGCACGCAGAAACAGATCTCGTCTTGTTTCCATTTTCTCCTAAGCGTGTGTCCTTGCCCGTCCCCGCAACCCCGTCGACACCTCCCCGTGCTATTCGTCGGGACCCTGGCTCACAAGACATTGAAAGGGTGCAAGTGGCATTAGACGACGCGCGTATGCACCTGGCACAGAAAGAGGAAGCATTGACACATCCCCGCGCTGAGATGGAGAAACTCCAGCTGGAAGTTCGGACGCAGGATCGACCCGGCGGCGACGGGGACCGGGGCTAACATTATTGGGCTTCTCCACGGCTTCAAGTTCGTGGGTCGCGTATATGATATGATCTGAAAAGCAGACGTCTTGCTTGGGCTTTCGTTGATTTCGAATTCATATATTTACCACCCACCTACTCGTCATCCTTTTTCTTACCCTTCACCCCGCACATGTAGCATACAATGTATTGCTGTACATCTTTGTGTTAACCTTCGATCCACTCACGATTGGAGCTTGCGGTCGAGGAACGTGTGCTATATTTACTGTACCTCGTTTATCTGTACCGATATTGCTAGGGATAGCCTGGGCGTGATAGTCAAAATTCTGCATCGATTTTACTGTAAGAGAGGGTGATCAAGAATGCTATTATTGTGTTGAAAGGCAAGGTTTATACACTCTGGGTTACGAGATTACCGTATCCACAGATTAAGCGGAGGGATCTTTCATTGTTGCTCCCTTTCTCTTTTCGACCGCGTCCGGGAAGGATAACAACAAGAAACAAATCTACAGGAGGAGAAAGACAACGTGCCACACAGCCACGTAACGGATCTCTTGGGACATTCGTTAAAGAACATGAAATTGACCGAACAATTTTATGCCAAGTTACGAGCAAGCTGGGAGATGCGGTCTCTGAGAGCCTTGGGATCTTTTATGTATTCGGCCAAAGATATGCCACGATGCCCTCAATAAGAGGGCGGAGTCAATCTTCTTGGATTCAATTGCCGGATTTGATTCTTGCAGATCGTCTCCCAGTCAGCTATGTCCGAGGTCATTTGAGTGATGACTATTATGTGCGCTTCCCCCCTTGCAGGCACCTTTAAGAATCGCCGAAAGCGGGGGTTAGGCTCTTTCAGAGAAGTAAAGGATTTAGATGCAGAAGCTGACTTTGAGACCGTTATGCTGGAGAAATTTCACATGTTCAATACAAGAACATTTCAGGGTCAACAAACGAGATGTTCGGACGAAGGTATTGATTGTGAGCTCGCGTCTGCAACCATATACCAAAGATATTGGTGTCAAACCTCTGATCCCAAACTGACTCTAGCCATGTAGTCTGTGTAGATTAATGTACAAGAAAGCAAATAAAGAGGCCCGCTCAGAAACTCAGCTCCACCGCCAAATTCGCGCTCATCAACACCACATAGGCCAGTATCAAAAATATACCCCACCGTCTGGAAAGCACGTAGCCCTTCATGGGTACCACCACCAACGTCGTAACCAGCAAGATCAACAGTCCAACCGTGCTCGTGATCAACGTCGGCGTAAAGTGCAGGTCGTACGGCCTACCGCCAGATTGGTTTATGACGTAGGTACCAGAGATACCGATACCAAGGAGGATGTTGACCATGGGGCCACCGAAGCAGGCAGAGAAGCCCATCATGGGTGCAAAAACCTAAAGTGTGCAAATGAGTGAGTACGAGGGAAGTGTGCAAGATGCAAGAAACGTACGGCGACGCTTGTGTTGGCAACGAGATCGGCGAGCGAGTTACCCACGGCAAAAATAGTGAGACCGATGATAGCATCCGAGAGCCCAATGATGAATCCAAAGGTCTGGAAACGGAAGGTATATCAGCGCAGATCCAATGAAGACACCGAAATCAATCACTTGGAGAACGTTGATGACCTCGTCTGCAATGGCCATGATCCATACGACAGCCACGAGAAAGCCCATAGAGCACCTCGCCATTTGGCCAACAGGGCGCGAACCAGCGCGGGGGAATGCGAGCACAAGCAACGCGAACGCAAATCCCCCGAGAGCTGTCCCAGCCATCAACAAATCTTGATGCTTGGTACCATCTTGGCCCACAGTCAAGAAAGCTGCATTCATCACAGACGAAATGACGCACTGAACAAGATGACGACACAAAACAGGGGTCCAAGGATACACTGGACAGCCATCAACCACTTGTTGAACCCTACCTCGTGAAGGTCTTCTTGGACTTCATGTTCAGCGATCAATGCCCTCTCAACGCCCTCTTCCTCAAATTCTGAGAGGCGCGTCTCACGCTGATTTATTTTTTCCTCGTGCGAACTGTCAGTACCAAAGGGAGCAATGACGACAGGCAATGTAATCGTCAACGCCATAACGGCAGGAGCGGCCAAGAGTGACACGATCTTGCCTGTCAATGTCTTTGATTTGAAGTGGTGGAGCGATGGGAACAAGATATGCCACGTCCGCGCCAGGACATACCATATACCCTGTGGTTGCGCTAACGGGGGCTGGTCTTCGACCTCGGGCAATGTGGGTGGCTCGGTCGGAGAAGCCGGTGTACGAGAGATCGAAGGTATTGTGGGGATAGAGAGTGGTGTTCGGACGCCTTCATCCTCGTAAAGATCCAGTTCTGCTTGCTCGCGGCCTGGCTCCTCCGATATGGAGTGGCGAAGCAATTTTGGAGAGCGGTCGTTGAGGGGAACACCGAGCGGTCTGCTCCATTCTTCTGATTCCGACGGCGGGTGTGGAGAACGAGAGCTAGAGCGGCTATGACGGCGAGGTGCGTGGTAATGACCACCAGCATAGGGTGACACGGGAGAATCAAACATGTTGAGTGACGAACTAGCAGCCTGAGATTGGAGGGATGCAACGACTTGTCGGAATTCTATGGCGCCGACCAGAGAGAAGGAAGGCATTTGTGTGAGATGGGAAGGTGAGCTGATGGATGACGGTAAGTGGGAATGGGGTTCTGGAGGTAGGTGAGTTTGTACGCGAGGTATAATAGGCACAGAGGTGGATCTAGTACGTGTGGGTATTGGGGACACGAGCGGGACCGTCAAACTGCTCGAAGGTGGCTGCAGCGACGACGATTCTTTGGAAACGATAAGCATGGCGAGGTGTCAAGTATGAGAGACATTACCATCAGAGTACGGTACTTGGCTCTCATCCGAGTACTCTGCGCGTACGGTTGCCTCGATACGACGCCTCCTCTCTCTGCGACTCATCCACCAGCCACCGACGATAACGGTGAAAGCATACAAGACATACCAGACAATGAGCATTGTGGATTCGAGAGCAGTGATCATACCATCTCTGAGGATGAACAGCAGCAAGCATATCGCGACAGTGAAAAAACCGACGTCACGGAGGAATGGAATACGCTCGACCTTGAATGGACGGATGATGCACATGGATCCTGCGACGCAAGAGACGATGAAGGATGCGGCGCCTAGTAGCTCGCCGATGGCCAAGCTACCCGAGTTTGCGCGCATGGCGGAAAAGGTGGCAAAGACGTCTGGGCTGGCGTTTCCAAAGGCGAGGAGAGTGACGCCGGCAACGTCTTCGTTCAGCCCCAGGAACTGCGCCATTGCGGCGAGGTTCGGGGTGAAGAAGTCAGAGGCGGATATTCCGAGGGTGGAGAAGAGGAATGCGAGCCAGAGGAGGAGGGCGAGGAATATCAAGGGCCGAACAGTGGGGTCAGCGCAGAAGTAGAGCTGTAGATATGGGATGGAGAGGAGGGTGTCTGAGATGGGACACTGCTGGCGCACATGGGTGCATTGGTCCACAGCGAGTTCTGGTAGACACTGGAGAGAGGTGAGCGGGTCAGCCTGAGATCAGCCCGTCCGTACCTCGTCGGAGAGCCGTTTCGACAGGGCTGCTTGGTTCTGAGTGTGTCTCTGCGGCCAGAGAACGCAGATGACGGCGAAGCAGACGAGCAAGACTACCTTTGGGTTGTTGGGCATGATGGAACCTTGCGGGGCATGCCAGAGATCAAGCCAATGGATTACATCATCAAGCGTGTTCACGATCCAGCATGAAGATCGCGGTCCTCACCTCTGGCGGCGACAGCGCTGGCATGAACGCCGTCGTCCGCGCCGTCGTCAAGATTGGCATTCTGAGGCAAGCGTCATCTCTCGGTCTTATCGACCGCTGAACGCCCGCAGGGGATGTGAGACGTACATCGTCCGCGAGGGATACGAAGGCCTCGTTCGCGGAAACACAAAAAACTACGTCTCGTACAAAGAACCACTTGCGGACCCCAGCGCTGCCCAACAGACCCAGACAAACCTGCTCGAAAACCTGCGTTTCGGCGATGGCGATTTGCTTCGCGATGGCACCTCCGATCATCTGAGTGGCCGTTCCCTCAAGGGGCGCTACATCGTTCGCGTCGGATTCGACGATGTTCGGGATTGGTTCGCACAGGTCCGTGCGCAATTTCTCGTCCATCTCGAGAGCGCCCAACACAGCACAGGGTGGAACACTCATCGGAACGGCCCGCTCAAAGGCTTTCCGCACGCCGGAAGGCCGTCTGTCAGCTGCACACAACCTCATCAACGAAGGCATCGACGCCCTCGTCGTCTGCGGCGGCGACGGCTCCCTCACAGGAGCCGATATCTTTCGGGCCGAATGGCCGACGCTCCTCGAGTCCCTGCATGCTCAGGGCGAAATCACACCAGAGCAATTCGCCACCCACAGTCACCTTCGTATCGTCGGCCTTGTCGGATCTATCGATAATGACATGAGTCTCACAGACATGACCATTGGCGCCCCCACAGCGTTGCATAGGATATGCGAAGCAATTGATAATATTAATTCGACCGCGGCCTCGCATTCGAGAGCATTCGTGCTCGAGGTCATGGGTAGGCATTGTGGCTGGCTGGCCTTGCTCGCCGGCGTCAGGTCAGGCAATCGAAGTCTTGTCCAAGTAACACGCTGATAGTGCGTTGACAGTGGCGGCGCAGACTTCATTTTCATCCCTGAACGCCCCCCTGAGGTGGACCACTGGGAAGATTTCCTGTGCGAGACGATCCAACGCGCAAGTCCCCTGTTCCTGTACTATCTCAACTCTCATCTTCTTCTAGCATCGCCAAATCGGAAAGCGTAAAACGATCGTCATCGTTGCCGAAGGCGCTCACGATGCTAATCTACAGCCTATTCGCGCCGATTATGTCAAGGAGGTCCTTACTGAACGTCTTGGACTAGACACCCGCGTCACCACGCTCGGACACACTCAGCGTGGAGGCAAACCTTGCGCACTCGACCGCACATTGGTGAGACAGCTGGTTCACAGTCGGCCAGGCACCCTAGTAACGCATGGCCCCCAGCCTACATTGCAGGGCGTCGAGGCCGTCAATGCCCTACTTGAGGCTACCCCAGACACGCCTTCATACATGATCGGGATCCGTGAAAACAAGATTACTCGCGTACCTTTGGTAGAAGCTGTCGCGATGGTACGAGTTCACTGGCAATACTCTGCATATTTCCAAACGTTTATATTCTTATAGACTCGAGCAGTCGCGGATGCGATCGCAGCAAAAGATTTCACCAAAGCCATGTCACTGCGCGACCCCGAGTTCCTTCAAAGCCTAGAAAACTTTAATACCACATCGACACTATACTTAGAGAAGCAACTACCAGGAGATCAGGTTAGCCATTACATTTGACTTGGCGATCGTCCATCTGACCTTTACAGCGAATACGAGTTGGCATCATGCAGTCAGTATTCCCGTCGTCGAGCAGTGCACCTCCTGACGCGCCCTGATCATAGCATTGGCGCACCAGCTGGAGGAATGAACGCCGCAACACGCGCCGCTGTCCGTTATTGTATCAAACAAGGCCACACTCCACTCGCCATCCACAACGGTTTCCGTGGTCTCCTCGATGACAATGTGCACGAATTGTCTTGGCTCGGCGTCGACGGTTGGACCGCTCGTGGTGGTTCCGAGCTGGGTACGAACCGTACACTCCCCGACGTTGACCTCGGGGCCGTCGCCTCCCGCTTTCAGGAACAGAACATCCATGCGCTCTTGCTCATTGGTGGGTTCGAAGCCTTCAATGCGCTTTTGATTCTCGACAATGCGCGCAAGCTATACCCGTCATTCAATATCCCGATGGCGCATCTCCCCGCGACAATCTCAAACAATGTGCCGCTAACCGAGTTTAGTTTGGGGAGTGATACGAGCTTGAATGCGCTCGTGGATGCGTGTGATTCGATCAAGCAAAGTGCGTCAGCGAGTCGGAACCGGGTGTTTGTCGTCGAGACGCAGGGTGGAAAATGCGGATATATCGCGACAATGGGTGCACTAGCGGTATGTGTTTCTCCTTTTGTCTCTTCTGGGGTTTGATGTGTTTGGGCCAAAAGACGGGTGCGTCGCTGGTATATACGCCTGAACAAGGGATGGATCTCGACTTGTTGCGCGACGACGTCAAGTTCCTCAAGCTGCGCTACGGGCTGGATGCCAAGGGGAGGAGCGAAGGTCGTCTCGTGATCCGGTATGCGCCTTCCATACTCTCGGTATTCCCGTTGACACTGTCGACAAAGCAACGAATGCGCCTCGACGGTCTACACGACCGATGTCATCACCAAGATGATCAAGGAGGAGGGTGGTGCGCTGTTCGACTCGCGCTCTGCCGCCCTTGGGCACACTCTCCAAGGGGGGGTGCCATCCCCTCTGGACCGAGCACGTGCGACGCGTCTCTCGCTGCGCTGCATGTCCTTTTTGGAGGAGCACCACGCGCGACTACAGGCCCAACCAGGCCGGGTCAAGGTGGCGCCCAAGGAGAGCGCGGCGGTGATCACGATCCAGGGGAGTTCGCTGGAGTGGGTGCCGGTGCAGGACATGCTGAAGCACGCGGACATGAAGAACCGGCGCGGGAAGGAGGCGTGGTGGGGGAAAGTCAAGGGTCTGGTGGAGGCCTTGTCTGGGCGGACGGAGTTGCTGTCGTAGAATAGAGACACGGTATCGGAGATTGAAATGGGTGGCTGTTGAATTCCCATGAGCCAGACGCGTTTTGAACCAATCATGCCACCACCACTGAGACCTGAGCTGCCAGCCAAATATCAGAACCCGAGTCTCAAGTCTCGTACGCACCCGTTGCCTTGTTTTCTACGCCTGCTTACACCCCATTCCGCCAGTCGACTTGTCCAAATGGCCCCCTGTAAAGTACCAGTCTTTGGATCGCGATGGCCACCAAGTTCTCGTGCGCTCCTTTCTCCTTCTCCTTGCCCTCCGTCTGACGTCACTCCAGGTCGGCCGTCTCAAAATTCCAACCGTACGTTTCTTCTACACCCCCATCTTTCCTCCTGACCTCCGTCTCAGCCCTCCGGCCATGCCTTTATCCTCCGTCGTTACGACACCGGCGCCATCAGCCTCACCACCATGTTCCGCGCAGCATTCCCCGAAGCCAGCGAGGTCGACGAGCGCAAGGAGACCCAGTGGGCCAAAGAAGCCTTTGACCTCTCCGGCAACAATGGTTCCGCTCGTGATCCCCATATCGTCCGTCTCGCCGGCACTTGGATCAGCCCCACGCTCGCCCTCAATCCCCAGTTTGCAGGCACTTATCTCTTGCACGATGTGATTCACCACATTGCCAAGGCTTCCCCCGATCCAAGCGCCACATATCGACGGTCCACCGCAAAGGGGACTCCCAAGCCCGTTCCAACTTCCACTCCTGTCGCAAGCCCCGCCAAGTCGCTGCTCACCCCAGCGTCTTCGATGTCGTCATTACCCACTCCCAAGCGACGGAAGGAATCCTCGCCAGCACCACCCTCTGCACAGCCTCCCATATCGCAGCCGATTACCAACCTCCCACCTCCGCGCCGATCTGCGCGTACGAAAAGTCCCGGTCCCCACCCGGTCAAGTCACCGAAATCGACTCGAACTGCACGTGCCGTACGTGTGACAGAAGTCGCAACCCCTGTGGGATCGGACGAGACCATTGTGGAGGAGGAGGCAGAAACGATTGAGCTGGCCAAACCTAGCATGACCCAGGACATGGCCGAACAAAAGGAGTTGATCGATCGCTTAAAGGCCGAACGCCAGCTTCAACGGGTGCAGGTAGCAGAAGTCGCCCTCCCTGACACCGCCCCTGCACCGTTGAAGAGGGAGAGAGAGGAAGAGGAGGAAAACAAGGCAGAGTTGCGGTTCAACTTCAAGGAACCCGAGATCGAGGAACGCAAGATTGCAACGAATAAGCGTCTATCACAGTTCAAACTAGAACCCAGAACAAAGTCGGTTGCCTGGGGCGTCGCTGCATTCGCCATCGGAATGGGTGCTGTGTACGTGTTTCTTGCGTCATGATCGCTGTCAACTGATATCGGTCTACACAGATCATTCTTGCCAAATTTCTTTTAAATATCGATCGTCGTGAATCTTGTGCCTGCGCTCCGCTTATTCACCCAGCTTCCGTTACTTGGCGTGGTAGGGTATATCGAGCGCTATATTGTACATTGGCTTTCTACCTGCGCATAGGCGACACCCCAGAATCCTGTTCCTCGTGTTTCTATCCCCTTAAGTTTACGCACTTGATGTCTTCTGACAGGAATCGTCGGGAATGATACTGTTTCTCTCTTTCACTGGATAAATAATACATTCTTTATGCCGGGTAGAAAACATGGTCAAGGTCGACATACGAGCACGCCCTGCTCGTATAACCCTGCAACATAAATCGTACCCGTTCGTGCATCCCTCAATGTTGTCGAAGACGAGCCAAACACGGACCCATCGCTCTGGAAGAGCGTCTCCACTGCGTAGGACGCCACCGCAGGAGCGAACTTGGACGCTGACAACGGCGCACGGGTATCATACGTGCCCGTCTTGCCCCTGCCCTCGGCCGGAGTGAGCGCGACTGCCCAACTGGGGGCGTTAGCAGTGCTCTTTGGCCCCTCACGCGTCTTGTTCGCCGCCACATCCACCAACGACGGAAAATGCGGGTGTCCCGTCACGATTAACACCCCATCATCATCCCACGCAAGATTATCAGGGAAGAACGGGACGGGGACCGTGTGCGCCAGGGCGAGCGTGCCACCCGAAACGGCGTACACGTAGACGACGCCGAGTGTGGTCGAAGCGACGGCCAGGTAGGCGCCATCAGGCGAAAGAGCAACACCGTTTGCAAACGGGATGCCGAGCGCGGCAAACGTGTGTGCGAGGTCGTCGTCCGCGAGGGCGACATGCGCGACCCAGCCGAGGGGCAGCCCCGCGATGGTCTCGACGAGCGGCAGAACGTGTCCGACCACGGGCAGGCGGCGCGTCAGCAGGTGATCGTTGCTCACGTAGAAGCTCGTCGGGCCCGTGAGCGCGAGCGCATTGGGGGAGACAAAGTAAGGCGAGCGCAGGGTGCAGACGTACCGCGCCTCGGTCGGGTGCGCGGGGTCGAGTGTAAATTGTTCGATGGTCGTGTGTGCGCGCGCGTGGTTGACGACGAAGAGGTTGGACGCGGACTGGTTGTGGGAGGGGTAGATGTCCATGCCGAGCGGGTGGAAGTCGTGCGCGGCGGGGTAGCCCTGGAGCGTCACGCGGTGGGCGGTGTCTGTGCCGGGGACGTACAGAAAGAGGTGGCCACGCGGGTTGGGGTCGCGGAGGGGACCCATGACGGTGTTCCAGGCTTTCCGGTTGGGGTCACAGCCAAAGAGGACGAGACGGTCGGTGAGGGCGCCATTCACATCGTGATGGTCCCAAAAGGCGATATCTTCGCAAAAATTGATGTCATTGGAAGAGGGATGGTCCTCTTTGATGACGGAACAGTGAGATTCCCAGTTGCCACTGGCGTAGTAGGCATCTGGGAGGTCAGGCAAAGTGAGGATGTGGTGTCGTACAACGCGACCACTTCGGTAGACGAATACAGCCTAGATGCGATGGGCAAGGGGTGGGGCAGTCGAGGTAAAGGACGTACCAAGAGAGCTGCTATGACTTTCAAAAGCATCCTTGGACGTGACAAGAGTAGCTTGATACTCCGAACGCGCAGTGGCTGACTTTCAACAAAGCACTGCCCTTTTCCCAACGAACTACCAGCACACCTTTTCATTCATACTTGTAATTATCATCCGATCAAACTATTACCAGCATCAGGGAGAAGTACGAAAAGGTATGCCGCCGATAACTAGATCCGCCACTCGCCAACAAAAGAGACCTTTGGAGTCCGACTCCGAGGACTCGACACCAGAATCACCTATTGATTCCAACTGTAAATGGGCTTTCTGCCATGAGCAGGTCTTTGCTAACGCTTGTTCTCTTTAGCATCTCAATCTGATATGTTTGATGCGGTGGTTGTCGCAAAGGACTTTTGTTGTTTTTGCGGCGATTGGATCGAGGACAGAAAACGCGTTTGTGTTGACTGCGGTGCATATGTGTGCGAGCAGTATTTGTTTGGAAGAGGTTGCATCTATCCAGGGTCAGTATCAGAAACAGCTGATTTCCACTGTGTGCCTTGTGACCAGAGGCATTGGGAGATGCTCACACTTGAAGATCAGCCATGCCAAGGCCTTCCAGTGAGTCCATTTTTTATAAAACCATGCTGTTGGAAGTTGAATTGATGGGTCACAGTATCAGATTCCTCCTGGTTCAGCCAGAGTGCATGCCAAGTTGTTATGGCCAATGGTCTTGGTCAACATCACTTTATCTACTGCACTTGAAACCCATCTCACATCTGTCTTGACATCAATATTCAAGCACCACTTCATACACCGACCCCCAAATGTATGCTTATAATTTTACATGCCCTGCTCTTGGATTACTCATCAATTAACCAGCTTCATGTTGTTGACCTTGTGCTCAAAGGAGCCAACACAGCCAGTAAAAAAATGGCTGATGCCTCTAAATTCACAGAGCACTCTATTAACATTGGTGTACCAGCCAATGTGTTTGTGATCCTGGACACTCATACAGATCATAACTCAGGATGGCTGCAGTTCATGGGTGGTGATACAAAGCCCCTAGTGACCCCAGCAAGTGAAATACTTGATACATATTGTGGGGTGGAATTTTGGAAAAAGACAAAGATGGCAGCAAATATTGCACAAGGATCCATTTCCTCAACAGAATTTGGGTGCTGGTATAGGGATGAGCCATCATTTCGTGGTGGATGGAGAGGATTGTTGTTGGGGTCATGTGGGTCAGCTATGACACAATCTGTTGGCCTTCAGGACTTGAAGAAAATGGTGGAACAGTAAGGTTATCAGACAACATCTTTGAAAAAGTCTAAGAATTGCTTTCTAGAAAAATGTTTGACTTTGTTCTTGGTTTTACAGGATCTTCTACTCTATCAACCCAAATCACTACCACCATTAGCAAAGCAATTGAAGGGATTGGTATCAACAAACAAGCAGATCTTTGGGACACACTCTCACATGCAGTTGCACAAGATTTGGAGATGTTGAGGGCAAATAGTGTTATCATCATCTTGAAGGAAAGAGGTTCTCAGAATGTTATGGTGAGGCATATCAGTTCACACAACCTGCCTTATAAGGTATGGGGTGTTGAATTCAGCACCTGCATGACAAAGGGGTGTAGGCCTACCCCTTATGATTTTCTTGTCAAGAGTAGTGGACTAGGGGTAAAACTGACTTGCCGCTTGTGCAAATGGCAATCAGTGACAGTAAAGGACAGTGACAGCATGGGGTTGTTGAACAGGTTGAGCAGTTCAACACCCACAGTGTACTGGCATGAATATCCAGCATCACCTAGCCTTAAGAACCTCTTTGTCCATGTGACCAAAGAGATGCTTCAAAAGGAAAAGGGCCTATAGATATTAGACTTTCATAAAATACTGTTGTGTTTGATTAGTGTACTTCTACATATCTCAATACATCAGGTTAAAGATGAAAGTTAAGGTGAGATGGAAAATATAAAAGGCACACCACTAAATATATAACAATAACAGTAGTCAAGGAAGTTTATTAGTGTACCTTATGTATTGGCAAAATACTTAGCACATCTAGGACACACAGGTACTCATTCACACACTCCTGGCTCCTGAGAGCATTAGAGAAAGGGTAGACATAGAAAACACATCTATAAGGAGTCAGCACAAAAATCTGAAATCTAAGGTGGTGTAGGTAAGGATAGAGATACATGCTTCAAAAAGCTTCCCTAGCAATCGTGAGTATCGAATATGGGTGAAGTGTGCGCACGAACACACGTACTCACCTTCCTCACACAACCTCGTGATTTAAATCATACGCGTCTGCGAATCCTTTGGTGCCGTTAATGATGCCCCAGACACAAACCCTTCGAGCATCCTCACCGTATGGGATTCGGCCTGGGGTATAGTGCGATGCGAAAAACAGTGCGTGTCGCACACGTGCTCTCGATCGGAGTGCAACCGCGTTACTGGTGGCTCTGGGTCACGCACGCACCTGTTTGCCATGACGTCAGCCAGCGGCGGGGAGGGCGGGTAACCATATTGTACGTGATAGTGTGCTACGGGGTAAGTGCGCTGTATTCAGTGTCAATGATATGGAAGTAGATGGCATCAAGCGGAGTCGAGACGACGGCGAGGTGGGCACCATCGCGATGCCGCTGTAAAACGGGATTCCGAGTACGCCAAACGCATGCATAAGCCATGCGTCGTCTGCGAGAGGAGAGGTCCGCAATCCAACTGAGCAACTGTGTGTAGGTGATTATTTTTCACGTAGAAGCTCGCTCAACATGAGCGCGTTTTGGGAGACAACTAGTGTTTGAAGTACTGTGGGTAGAAGGCCGGTGAAGATGTGCCATGACTTTGTTGGGCACGTTGAGTCGACGGAGTGTTCAATGGTCATGTTAAGGCGTGTGGTCGACACTGGACAAGCACAAGTTGTGCCCATGACGGTGTTCCAGAGGGAAACAGTCGATGAGCGCGCCGTTCACGTCGTGGCGATACCAAAAATTGATGGCATTCGAAGAGGGATCTCTAATGAACTGTTACGCCTGTCGCGACTTTCAAAAACACCATTAAAATCGTGACGTTTGTCAGAACGACGAACCCTCTTGTTTTGCAAAGCACAACACGGCCGTTGTTTGCTAGCCGGGTACTGCGCAGTGATCTGTTTCAACTGGTGTAGAGTTGTAAAGTAGCGTGATGTTTTCGTAACCGATTGGGCTATACGGTCGCAAACGCTGCGACAACACCAGCGGGGGAGTTAAATGCTGCGGAACCAAGCTGTGTCAGGACTCTGAGTATCTGTACCTTGAGGAATACTGAAAGGATTGACAGCGCCCGGACTTTGAAATTGTTTGCTTTGCTGCACGATGGCTGCTAACAAGACAACAGACTCGCTAGCTCACTGGTTCATTGACCTTGGTCAAAGCGATGCCACATAGGAGCCACCACATCACCGCCGTCAGGATACGTTCCACACGGCCTTCCATTGATTCAAAGCCCAGTCGGCCCATTTCTGCTGCACACACACCGGTTTAACGAAGAAACCGCTTCCGATCCTGGGTTTGCGCTACAAATGCGTTTGGCCGTTGTGGTTGCCCATTATGCGCATTTGGTTAAAAGGGAAGAAGTCCTGTGTTCCTACTCTAGGCCGGCGGATCAACCGGCGTACCTGCGATACACCATAAATCCGGTCACGCTCCATGGATATAAACCGCGTCTGGCGAGTTTCACCTGTTCTCTGACTCAGTTCGCCTTATTCTGCAATACTCCTCATAGATCAACTCGTGCAGTTAACAGTCGAGCTGGAAACCGTCTGTTAGGACTACCTCAGTATGTAACTCCGTCTATCTACTCAAATCCCACGAAAACTCACCAATAAGTACTGCATGGGTAGCGATGTGCAACTTTGTCGTCCCCATCCGCACTTGTTCTAAGTGCCATCAGCGCGAGCCACTCTTTCAGGATACGTCGCTGCTTGACAACGAGAAAGCAGGGTCAGCAGAGGTCTGTTGCCCCTTCGATACCCTCGTATCCTTGACACAGGGGGTGATGAAGGCAACGTCACAGTCCCTGGTCTACATGGACACTGCACAAGATTGCTATTCGCGCTGGTGTATATTTAGCTGCGAACACCCCAAAACATGTAGCTATTGTTGGCTGACATGTAAACAAGGGTATGTGTCGCTTATAATCTCATTCCTTTGGGGCTTGCCGCTTTGTGCCCCAAGGTACTCGTATAATTGGCTCGTGTAACGGTATTGATGATTGTTTAGGCACGGGAAGACGAGAGAGATTCCAGGCGGAACACCGTCCTACGTTTGTCATCATTGCGAGCCGAGAGCGAGACGTCAGCCAGCGTGGAGGCGACCCAAGTCCGCGCAACCGATTGATTCAACTCGAAACGTCGTGGTTGCCACGGACAGGTTTTCGAGTTTCGCTCAATTCCTGACCCGGTGACTTCCGTTGGCCAAAATGATCAAGGTTTTGCAATATTTTCCTCCGCATGTATCCAAACGGACCTAGATCGCTACAATTGTAACGTGTATTCCTACGCTCACTGCATAGTTTCGTTCCTATTTTATACGTAGAATGTTACTTGAATACATGATTCAACATTTTCTGTGTAATACACTCGTCGTGACGAGGTGAATATGTTCTCATGTATCTTCGAGATGGTATACGCTCTATACAAGTATCGTACTTGCAACTACCTGAAACACTACTTGAGATGGCGAACGTCACGGTAGCCGACACAAAGTACTTCGAAGTGTTGTGGGATTCCCCCCGAAATGCAATTCACCACTTATTGCATCGGCTGAAAGGATCGGTCTTGCCTGCAGCGCCCGCCAGAATCCGATCACCGAGACATCAGGTAGTTACCTCTGCCACATCTGGTAGTTGGAATGCAACATCGGTTGTACCAGCCAATACATTCGGGCTTGATTTGCATAAAACCGTCGCGGGGTGTGGCCTCGTCGAAGAAGAGAGAGCTAGAGGTATTTGGAAAGGAACCTTGGGTGGGCTGCAAAATTAGTCTCCCCGATTGCACCTCAGTGCGTAACGACCACGGCTTACGTTACTCGTAAAACCACCCATAGGAGAGCCTCGATGAGCGATTCGTTTGGGCGTGGACGGAGACGGAGGCGGCCCGAACCACAAAATAAGGAAAATGCGTTATTATAAAGATAAGCACGGTATTTGGAAGCTAGTTGATCTTCTTAACACGCGAAAGGAAGGAAAATAGATAAACGTACGCCCTAAGATCATATAGATTCCAAGTCCCCAAATCGTCGGATACACGCCTATAATTATTACCGCTCAAGTACTCGCAATTTTTCCGAGTCCTTGCGTTTCGAAGGTATATCTCAAGCTTGCTAGGTGTTCACAAGGGCAATAAACTTAAATTAATCCAACGCAAACCCTATCGCCTTTGTCGTCCGTCCGGTGAAGATAAGCTTGTCCTGTGAGGAAAAGTAAGTTGTCCTAGTGCGGCTGCTCCACGTACTTACAGTAACGGAATCCCTCCAGCACTCCATAGCATTATGAAACGAGTTGATTCCCTGCATCGGCGGAATGGAAGAAGTGGGTGATAAGGAAAGATACGTTCATCAACGGTCCATTTGGTCTTGTGTGACTCGAGAACTTTTTACTCACGGTCACACTCGATAATGATAAGGTAACATATTCGCAGGGTTGCATCAAACGGCCATGAGCGCCCCCAACGACGAGCCTTCCAAACCTTCCAGCCTTGAGCTTCCCTCAAAAAATAGGATTGATCTTAACGGGCCCGTTACTTCGCAGCTTGCACCAGCTCCTGTGCTGGCAGAAAGGATGGGTGATGCACAAACTACATCCCACAGAGAGCTTTGGGCGTTCTATCTCTACTACATCGTTCGTTGTCCTGGATCATTGTTAGCTGCTTCCGACCTAGCTGATATGACCCTAGGGAAACAATGGCTTATCTGGCTTTAACTTTGGTCCTTCTCAGTTCCAGAACCTGCTCTATCTCGCTGGCTATGATCCTACATACCCTCCATATTCGGCACCGTGCAGCAGTGGCACGGGCTGTGTCCTTCCATATCTAGGACAAATCCGAGACAGTTAGTATCTGATTGTGAAGTTCCCTCTTCAAGACACTCACCATTAATCATCACATAGTCAATTCTATTGTTCTCCTTACAAATGGCATTAGTTTTGCCATTCAAGCAGTCTTGCTTCTCACCATTGGAGCTTGGGCTGACTATGGCCAATGGAGGTAAGCTGAAAAGTTTTATTGTGGACTTTACAACCTGATATGAGTCTTGACATAAGACCCAACATCACCATTATATTCACTCTAGTTGCAGTTGGGGTTTCATTTGCTTGGCTTGGTGTGGATAGCCCTTCCAAGTGGCAAGCTGGTGTTGTTCTCTATATTTTAGGGCGTAAGTTTTGTTCTTGGGTATTATTCTCATGACCATTTATGTTCTAACCATTAATTATTAGTTATAACTTATCAGGTGCATATGTTTTAGTTATTTTGTCCATATCTGACATCAAGTAGGGTGCTCTCACTTTTTGGACAGCTGCATTCCCAGGTCTTGCTCGCCACCTTCCTGAAGTTCAGGAGTCAGCCAGAGAGGTACAACAAGGGATCAAAAGGTAAGCTTTATCATATGATGTTCAATTTTTAATTTTTTTTTAGTGAAGATGAACATGCTGCTTTTGAGTCTCTCTCTAGGAATAGAGTTTCTAACATTTCATTCACAGTCTCTTCTGTTGGTGAAATAATCATACTTGCAATCATGGTAGGCATCCTTGAAGGAATGAAAGTTGGAGAGAGCATAGAGAACAATACAAAAGCATTCAGTGTACTTATAGCTTTCTCTGGTGCAGTTTGGTGTAAGCTGTCTATTTTTTATTGAACAGTACTGATACTAATGGATATCATTTAGTTATTTGTGCTTTACCATGGTTTTTCCTTGAGAAACATAGACCTGGATTATCACTTCCATCAGGAAGTTCTCTTCTGACCATTGGATTTTGGCAAACATACATTGCTATTCAAGAATGCATGAAACTCAAACAAACTTTTCTATATCTCATCTTTTACTTTCTCATGTATGTTCTCTCTTCTAGAATATTTTTGCTTGTTAACCAGCTTTCTAGGGGTGATGTTCTGAATACCACTGTGTATGTTTCTAGTATTTTTATGATAAGTTTCTTACCTATTCACTACAGCACTGTTGTTGGCACTCTTCAAAACAGGTATATATATATATCTGCTACTTTAATTTTTCTAAAAGCAGACAGTGTTGTTATATACTCCACTCTTCAATTAACATTGCTTCTAGTTGTTGGCATTATTACCCAAGCACTTGGAATCTAGTAAGTTATATTCTGTTTTTAATCACAGAAACTGAAGATCAATTCCCTAGTGGATTCTGGTTGATACAAAAAAAATACAAGATACCAACTAAACAAGTAAGTCTAATTCTTGATGATTATTAACATTGTTGTGATTTTTATTATAGATGCTGTGCTTTAATGTCTTCTGGATACTGGTTTGTCTTTATTGTTTGATCAGGTGTGATTTCTAATTATGTCTAGGTTCTCACTATATGGGGTCTTATTGGTGTGCACACCAATAAAATTGGATTCAAGCATGTTTGGGAGATATGGTGAAAAAGTTATCATAAGTATAGTATGAATTTCTAATACTTTCTCACAGGCTATATCAGGTATTCTATGGTCTTATGGTTTGTCCATGGTATGCATATAGTCAGACCATGATCAGTGAAGTTTCCCCACTGCCCCAAATGTATGTTTTATTTATTATATTTATTCTGTCAACATGCTGATGTTTTTTAATATGATTAGGTTTCTCTTTTTTGCACTGTTCTCAGTGGTATGTCATCTTGGATATCTAAAAATTATATATAAGAAATTGATTTTGGATATGTAGGTTGGAAAGACATCTGCATTTATTGGCCCTTTTGTATCATCTGCTATTATCACAGCATCAGGAAACAACAACAATATGCCCTTTGCTTTTCTTTTTAGCTTGTATGCACTATTTCTTCTTGGTCACAAACTTGCTAATGACTTTATTAGAGGAGCATTCAGTACAGTTTTCTTATATATGGTGGATGTCAAGAAAAGCAGAGTAGAGTGTGAGGCATTTGTAAAGGCAGAAGCAAGCCAAAATGCATTTGGAACATGATTGTATTATGATAGATCTTTGCCTGGTTCCTGCCACTCTATGTGATCACTGATATCAATTATCAGCAATTTTCAATATACTTATGATAAGTACATATGTAGTCATTCAGTCAATTGGTTTGTACAAATATGTAGCTTTAAGTTCAGGGTTAATCTGGCCTTCATATGCTACAGTACTTAGGGTCTACATATGAAGGCCCTTCAGTCTAGCTTCCATCATAACATAATTTTCATTTCAATTCCAATTCAAACAAAATACTAATGTGGAACCAATGCTTACATATTATAAGGAGCAGCCCAGAAAACATATTAAGTGGATAAACTAGAACTTAAGATCAATATCATCAAAACACAATTCCCATTGAGTAAATGTTTGAGCTATGACATACTTGATTGTATTAATTGAGAGCATTAATGTTGATGAAAAGCTTGCTCAAGAAAAAGTTCCATAATTTTAAAGTCCTCATAACAACTCTACAACAACATTGACATAGATGTCAATTGAAATGGGTAGATCCCACTGTCTTAAATATCATCAGAATTACTAGCTTAGACAAAATGGTGAGGAAACTATACACAAGCCATCAGACTGATGTGGAAACATAATCCCAATTCATGAATGTGGTTCCTGACCAGCAGGCTGGAGAAGGAAACCAATGACCAATGCTGGACTGGGAAGATTAGTCTGATTAGAGAAAGACAAGGAGTACATACACATATACCCAATGAACATCTGTGTCATGGCTGGGTCGCAGGTAATATGGACATTCGTGCAGGCCGCCCGTGTATTAAGTCTCGAATGTTATTAGATGACAGAACCGGCACCAAGCCAACGGATTTGAATTCCAGTGTTTCAACGCCAACGGAACAAAACCAAGCCGACGGTATTCGACATTCCGAAGGTGATTTCATGAATGGACGCCACCTATATCTAGGTGATTTGCAAACGATCCGATGGGTAGGCAGCCCGGTTGTTCCAGTTCCAACCGACGGAGTGATAATCGGTTTACTGCACACTAACTCCAAGTCGAAGGTCGATGAATGCTTGTTGATTTAAAAATTGTTGAGTGGACGCCGACTGCAAGAGGTTGTGGCGCGTCATGTTTATTCCGACGCCGTGACCACGACTCCAGACCTGTGAGAAGTACCGAGTCACCGAAAGAGTCTCTCCGATCCCGGGCCCTGAAGATGAGCGCACAGAAGCTCAAGGAACTCACGTCATCCATCGATTTCAACAAACCGTACAACATCAAGAGCCACCGAGCGATTTACGGTTCCGTATCTCATCGCTCCTACCCGTCTTCGATATTGACCACCTTCGCGTCCTCAGATTATGTCGACAAACTTCATTCGCCAGCGGACGTCTCGTTCACTGTTCCGCCCTCGCTCGTCTTTTACGCAGCGCGTAACATTCTTTCGCCGTCCTTCATCATCGGGCAAATCCCTGACTTACTCAACCTCCTCACTGCTATCGAAACTTTCCGCCGTTTTTCCGCGCTCAAATGTGACGAAGGCCTCGAATGGCAAAAGTATTATGAGCGTGAAAAGATCGATGGACAAGCAGAGGGTGTGAGATTGCTCGCAGAAAACGAAGTACGTGCGCTACAGCGTTGTGTCGTGCAGAAGGATGCCCAACGAAGGGAGTATGTCGTATTGGTCCGCAGCCTCATTCTGCTCGTGAGTGGTTCACTTACGAGTCGGATACAATGCTAACAGCGTGAACCGCTTGTTAGTACATTCATTACTTATGGACAGCACCAGAGTCATGCCTGCTCGAGAAGAGGCTCAATGATTTCTTCCCTGGATCAATGAGTGCCGAGAAGCCATCCAGTTTACTTTTTCACGTTGATCTCTCCGAAGACGAGAAGGGATATTTCAGACAGCTTAAATCAGAGTGCCAAGATTGGATGAATCTGGTCGTAGACTGGGAAAAGAAGCGACAAGAGTCGTGTCAAGTGCAAGGGTGTGTCTGAATTATTATTTCAATGGTCATTCCGAGATCGAACATCTTTGTGCAAGGCAATCCGAAGAGGAGATGAACGAGAGTTTTGTCTATGAGTTTCGTGATGCATTTCCACAGCCTTCAAAACCGTCAGACACTGCAATGAACGTCGAGATCTACTTGAGAAAGGTCGAGGATGTTGTTCGGAAACTCGAGCAATGGTTCCCTCCGCCGGTGGAATGACATACACTCTGGTGAAGCTTACCTTTCCGCGGTTATTAACATCTTGTATGACGTTTTCCACGACATTCGGGTTACATGCACCTCTTGTACTTCGATTCAGCACGGTCCCTCGGTCCGTAAGCAGGTTGTTTTTGCAGAATGAACCATTCTTCTGGCCAACTGTCACTTACGATTGCATAGCACAGGCTTTTACGACGTCTGAGCTGAAACGGCATGCTGTTGGGTGCTTGATGACGTGAACACGATCCTTGGAAATATTAGATATATTTGTTTCAATTCGAGGAGCATCCGGATCGCTCTGTCCTTATTGAAAAAGCTTCCGATGGCAGGTGAACTTCGGATAGGTTAATCCACAACGCACTCGGCAAGGATTACGGTCTGTCTCACTTTTCGCTTAGAGACCAATTCAATTGCTGAGTGTATCGCCCATTCAATGCTCGTCGGGACAACTCATCCAACGACGCAACGTGCGCGTCACTTACTGCTCAGAGTTCCCAGCGTGCTTGTCACATGCATCAAATCCTCTATTTACTTCCCTGACAGCCAATCCCACCTAACCGATGGCCTAGGATGGGTTAGGACATATTTCAAAGCACCCTGGGTGCTAACCCAATTTGCGGTATGACAGTCATATCCAGCACGGCTAGTATTACCAAAATCAAACTAACGCAACCTCGTAGGTTTGCGTTTGGTTAAGCTATGAAGTCCTCATGTGCTCTAAGGTCCCGAAGTGGAATTAGAAGTCTTGGTCGAGTTCTGGATTTGCCGTTTATGCTCTATTCGGCTCGGACGATGATGACATGCACCGAAGAAGACAACGCTGGTGTTAATACCTATTAATCGATCCACGGAGCTGTCCGTCATGCAGGGAAGTAACGTTTTCAGTGTGTCGCTATGCACTAATGCAGATAGAGAGGCTAAAGATCAAGTACCACATCTCCCCATTGCTGGGACCGAAAGACCTGCAACACAAAACGGGATGGAAGCAGTGAGCTGGGTAGCGCATTAATGTGATCTAGGGAACCACGACTCCTGCGATTACACGGCATCTGTGACTTGTCACACTAATTACCTAATCTTACTTTCAACCAGGCAAAGAGGTGACTCGATTACATAAACACTTTCGGAGGGTCAATTTTAGTTTTCCGACGTTGCGATGTGACCTGAGTAAACCCCAACAAAAACGCGAACACCCTCCCCGAAAAATTCGATTACACCTAGCGAAATCCTAAAAGTCTACTTTCCCATCCACTTCCCGAACATATCTGATCTCAGACGGGTCACATCAGCCATGGACAATCCACAACATTATCAGCCACTCTCACACGCACTTAATCCACCAATTGTTCAGCCCCAATATGAAGAGGAAGAGGAAGAAGGTGAAGACGAAGGTGCCGTAGAGGAGCAGCTGGAAAGGGAAGACGATGACGGCGACGAGTAGGTGTCCGTCTAACTTCGCGCGCTATATGTATAAGAGTGTACGGCTTTTCACTGCAACTTCTTCGCCAACTTCACAGATCAAACCGTACTAGTCAACAGGCACCAAACGCTTCTGTGGCTGGAAAGCAACGTGCCGAGCCAACTCCCTCCGTCCCACCACAGCCATCTGGTCCATCTACTACTGAAGATGGAGAACGGAAACGACGCCCTGGCCGTCCCCGCGGCTCGAAAAATAGGCGTGTTCGTGGTTCCGGCGCTGAGAGAGATGCACCGGCCACAAACGCCGCAACTGCAAAGCAGCCCACTACCTCACATGGATTTTACCAATATTCTGCTCCCCCAGCACCGGGGGAAGTGCATCCTCACAATCAGCAATATTACGAGTTTCAATGGCGTGTGTTGAATTTGTGTGCTGAGTTCTATGGTGCCGCCGAAGAGCTCATCGTGAGTTCAGCCGGGTGGGTTTCGCGTGGTCTCAGCACTAATGCTTCGTATGTGCACAGAAAGCTACACCTTCATTGGTGATTGCCCAATGTTATCAAATGGGATCGGGTGTCAAAGTTGACCCCCTGACCATGCTCAGCGAGGCCAAAAGAATCTGCGATACCCTCGTAATCTCTTCCTTTTCGACAAAGATACTTCAATAACATTTCTCCCCAGCTAGCCTCACCTGCTCGACTAACTACACACCCTCCTCCCGTACCATACCCATTCGTTCCCGGATACACCGCTTTAGCCGCTCAGCCCCCCCCACACTCACTTCAGCCTACTCCGCCAGCGTCAACAAATGGAAAACCCCCTTCAGCAACGCAAGCAGCCCCCGTTATATCAAATCCCCAGTCGTTCGTCGTCTCCATGGGACATCAGCATTCAACGCCACAACAGTTTGTTCCTGGAATGTATAGTACCCCCGCGTACCCGACAACCCCATACTATGGCTACGGCAACTATAGTGGTTTTTACCCTTCTCTTCCGGCACCGCAAGCTGTGCCTAGTACTTCTGCGGCTTCAAGTGGGTCCACTGGTCCAGTTCCAGGAAGCGCTGGAAACCAAGGAGCTTGGTCAGATGAAGAGACGGAAAATTTGAAAAAGTTAGCTGAGGAACATCGAAGTGTCAACGGAGAGATAGCGTGGGATGTACTGTGTGAGAAATGGGGCAATTCTCGAACAAGGTATGGGATATGTGCTGTTCCCGATGTTAACTGATGGCTTTCTAAGACATCAAATACTCATCAAAGCAACTTCCCTCGGTCTCAAAGAGTCATCTTCGAGGGGGACAAAACGTCGGCGTGATACAGAAAGTCAAGTGTCATCTGACCGTCCACCGCCCAGTGCGCCAACGCCGGTTACAGAGAACCCGATGCAAACACCTATACTTACCTCGCCCCCCCCACCGCAGTCCGTGGCGCCCGTGCAGCAAAACACTCACCCTCCTGTGCCACCGTTGCATACTGCTCCATCGAATCCTGCTCATCCATCCGCTTCTCCAGCTCCTTCGACACCAGCTACTTCCACACAGCCGTCACCCGCCATTCGCCATGCTCAGACACAGCAGCAACCGCCGTCTCGCAATTTTCCTTATCCTATGCCCACTGTTGCGGCGGCGACCTCACCTGTCATCTCTACAACCACTCCGCAACAACCTCAAGAGAGACCTGGGAGCACCAATTCATATTATCGACGGCCAAACCCACCAGTTACATCGGGGACAAAACCACCACATGCACATGGTGTTGCAACCCAGCAATACATGTATCAACCTAATGGACGGAGGGAAAATTAGGCATTATTTCGAGATTGCTTCTGCTAAGTAGAGTAGGCCAGACTTCTCCTCGACAATAAGTATCTTATTTAGAATTTTTTGAGTCGCCGCGTGTGTCACAGGTCACACTTGCAAATAATAATAAAATCTATTTTCGGAATTTTGTTTGGCACGAGCCTCTGAACCAAACAACCCGCCACTCGTCGCCAAAACAAGACGCAGCCGTTCCAGTCATTTGCGGATTCATACCTGACTAGAGCAGTCAGACTACGTTCTTCTTGTCTTTGCACCACCACCATCGCCAGCAACACACAACTTCTATTCTTTCAGACCAACGTTGCATCCTTGACCATGTTCTCTAGCCCGACAACTGCGACGGGCAGCCACGCACTAGCGACGAACGCTCTCAGGAGTGCTGGACTCATTGACAAGGACGAACGCATGAAGGATGCCTCTGTAGACAAACCCGGCGGGCGCAAAGGCGTCTCCAAGATTCGTTCTCACCGGCCACGTCCGATTGATGCCTTCAAAGACCACCAGGCAGGTCCATCCAAGGCTTCTACGGTAAATACAAGACCTCGTTTTTCGCCCTTTCATTTTGCGTATTCATCTTAACATTCCATATTATCCCCTTGACATTCCATTCCTGGCTGCTTTCACATTGTTGTGTATAAACCTATCTACCTGCCCGATGGTTTCGCTCCCATTCCATCGTCATATCTTACACCTCGGCATTCGTTCGTACTTTTCGTATCCTCCCCTTTTTATGTGAAAACACTGCGCTCACATTTGTTATCTGCTTCCTCCTACCGCTGCCCCTGACTCGCTTGCACTGTGGATATGGGTGCCATTCAAGCTCACTACACGGGCGAAGTCGACGGGCGTGCCCATGGATGGTATCTCGATCCGTGGCGCTTCAAGTGCGAGGAATATGACAATGGGACGGATGCGCAGGGGGGCTCCGGCGGCGGGTAATGGAAGATTGCCCACAGTAGGAGTGAAGGTGATTGATGTATGGAAAGATTTCGTGAACAGGAGGTGGAGTCCGGACGCACAGTTTTTGAACCTCGAGGTGAGTACGCTGAGGTATTGAGCTTCATGGTTCTGAATATAACATTTGCATCGTGCGGTAGTCCATGTTGGACGACCCGGAACTTGCGAAACACGGGCTCCTGCCCCCCGGTGCACCGGGGTCGACGGCGAGGGAGGCCTCTGTCATCTTCAAGCTTGCTTCGAATCTCAAGCCATCAGTGAGTCTTAGGTTCTATTTTGATCGGGCTGTTCGACTGATTGTAATCGTCAGGTTCAAACAATCTCTTTGGCGAACAACAAAATTAGTTCTGGCCAGATATTGTCGACACTGGCGCACTACATGCCAAAGCTCGCCAACCTTTCCTTACAAAATAATGATCTCAAAGTTTGGCGGGACATCGACTACCTTTCTGGGAGAAAGGGCAAACTGGAACACCTCCGGGAGTTGATCATGATTGGCAATCCACTACGAGAACTCGAGGTTAAGAACGGGAGAGGGGACAAATATAAGAGGTAAGTCGGATTGTGGTCCCAAAATGCGTCTCTTCCTCAGCACATGCACCAGCGATATGGCTCGTCGGTTCCCCTCTCTGGTCATGTTGGACCAGGAAGCGATTGCGACCATTGGTTTTGACGCACCCGGACCTTCATCCACCCCAGCGGCGGAGAAACGGCCAACTGCAACTAGTTTCCCATATGAAATGAAGCCTTCGTTTATCACCGGGGTGGAAGACAGCATTATCAGTAATTTCCTTGTAAGGTGAGTGGTTCCTATTATTGCACAAATCGGTTCTGAATATGGGTATATTCGACGTAGATTTTTCCCGCTCTTTGACGATCAGCGGGCCGCGCTTTTGGACGCCTACGATCCATCAGCGACGTTTTCATTCTCGGTCAACACTACCATTCCTGCTCGGGCGCGGATACAAGGGCTGCATACGCAGCTACCGAATCAACGTAAACTAGATTGGTCGGTTTGGCTGACTGGCGGTTCAAGAAATCTGAACCGGTTAGGCGGTGGTGGTGGTTCCGACAAGGCTTTCCATAGCCTTCATCTTGGAAGTGAAGCTGCCATTCGCGCCATGACCGCCCTTCCGAAAACCAAACACGAAATTACGGGTTCTCCGGAGAAGTTTTGTATTGATGCATGGCCAGTTGGGCAAGGGGAAGACCTGAAGCTATTCATTTCGCTCCACGGCCAATTTACTGAAGGTGGGTTACTTGATACTCGACCTCGATCATGTCGCAATTAGCGGTCATTGGACGGAAATTTCCGAGATGACACTGGCGAACGGCGGGATATCGCGATGTCGTGACGTCATTTGTATCTAACCTTGATATGCCTTCTAGAACCTTGTCAAGGCATCCGGTCGTTTGACAGAGCATTTGTGTTGGCGCCTGCTCCACCTGGATCCAGGTTTGTTTGGTGTTGTAATTTTTGACGTTTAAAATAATCTATTGTAGGGCAAAGTTAAATGGCTGGGACGTGATGATATTGTCTGACGAATGGTGCATCCGAGCGTACTCGAGCCACGAGGCATGGAGGCCTGGCCCCATGAAAGTGCAAGCGGGAGATGTGGTGGCATCTCAACAAGTGGGTCAGGCAGCAAAGATGTCGGTTGTGCCGGTGTCTCAAACGCTCCAAGATGCTTTATCCAATTTTGTATGTGATTGGTTTTTGAGCTGCATGCTAGCGCTGACGGTATTCTTGGCGGTTGACTCGCAGGCGGAGCCTCAGCGGGCGCTGATAATGCAGATTTGTCAGCGAACAGGGTTAAACGCGCAATTTGCGGTGGACTGTCTGCAGAATAATGCGTGGGACTTGGACAGGGCGATTGCCAACTTTGAACAGGTGAAGGTTAGTAGGCCTTTGGGGTGCTGGCGGGGCGGTACTTACGTATGCTGGCAGGGCGCACTATCACGGGATGCATTTCTGTAGAGCGACGGGGAGTTCACACATAAATTTGGAGGATGTGTTAGTATATCATGAATGGATTGTTTCATGGGACGGTGGCGTAGAAAAGGGTCGACTGCGAAACTGATTTTTGGAGGGTCAATCTGTGTCGCTTGCCGGCCTCGAGGCGTCCAAGCGGAGACGCGTTTGTTCCCACATTTTATCTTATATACTCGCCCCGACCGACCTCAGCATTCCCCCCCGCCTTTTCCCCAAAAATTCACGACCTGCAATGAGTCGCCCACACCGCTCTTTTGAAAACTTTGCCCTTCTCCAGGCAGCCTCCGAAGGCAACCCCACCGCCGTGCACGACGCCCTCCGCGCCGGCGCCGACATCAATGCCACAGACACCTCGGGCCGCACCGTGCTCACCTGCGCCATCACCGCCGACAGGTATGTTCCCCCTCCTCCCCCTCCTCCCCTCACCATCTCCGCCCACAGATGGGAAACAGTCGACGCGTCCGACGCGTCCTTCATGTCTCAAGACCGTCTCAACGTCATCCGCATCGCCGCATCCCACCCAGACATCTCCCTCTTCACCCTCAACGCACCCCAGGACTCCATCAACGACGTGACCCCCCTGGGCATGGCAGCCTGGCTAGACATGCCCGACGTCGTCCAGCTTCTCCTCGAGTGCAGCTCCGGTGCCGTCTCCGTCGATGCCATGGACACCGACGGTGCAACTCCCTTGATGTGTACGTCCGCTTCTTTCTCCCTCAGCACCCATTTACACCCTCCCCAGATGCTGCCCGCGACTGCAGAGTTCGAGTCGTTCATCAATTGGTGGGTGAAGCGCGGTCTTGTGCGCGCTTGATTGATCATCCTCTTGTTAGCTCTCGCACGGATCTCGCCCTGATCTGAGGGATCGGAACCATCGTTCATCCGTTCAATTCGCACTGCCCCATCCGTCCGTCCTATGGGCGTGTGAATACTCATTACGCTGCAATCGCTGGCGCGAATACAAGGTGCGTTTTCGGTCATATTATTCATGTCCGAACAGCTCCTTACCCCGGTCTCCGTTAGAACGGAAACAAACAAGTCTTGTATGAACATTGCTCCGTCGACCCAGCCCAACTATCGCCGTATACCTCCGCACCACCTTCCCCTCACACCACGGCCTTCCCCTCCGAAACCCTTTCTCGCCTTACTGATTCGATTGTAAATGCTGTTCTCTCCGCTGATCTCCCGTCGATCTATGCACTGTTGTTTTCACCTTCATCGGAAAAATCGCCCCCGGAAAACGGCCCGGTTCTTGTAAATGTACCCGATTCTGAAGGATGGAGCGCCATCCATTACTGTGTCTCTGTACCAAATCCATCCATCGAAATCCTCGACGCACTCTATCGCGCTGGCGCCGATGTCAGTCTCTTTACTTCTTGGGAACATTATACTCCCCTTCACTGCCTCGCTCGACTCGCACGCCCCTCCGATGCGTCAAATTCCCAACAGTTTCTATATCGATTCGCTGTACATCTCATTCGCGATCTCAACGCACCCCTCTCTGCCCGCGACAGAAACGAAGAGACTTGTATCCATGTAGCCGCCGAGCATGGCGAATGTATTGATGTCTTGTATGCCTTTCTAGACTGTGACCCAACAGGGTCTTGCCGAAACTTACGCAATTCGCGAGGGTGCGTTTCATCTC
Source organism: Tubosaeta aff. heterosetosa (assembly GCA_038094375.1). Taxonomy (NCBI): domain Eukaryota; kingdom Fungi; phylum Basidiomycota; class Agaricomycetes; order Boletales; family Boletaceae; genus Tubosaeta; species Tubosaeta aff. heterosetosa. The sequence goes on from JBBPUC010000005.1 coordinate 124,709, forward strand.
TTGGTTTATCGCAGTATCTAATCATTATCGATAGACTCACTCCTTTGGAAGTGGCCAAACCACAGTTCCGCCAAGCCTTTATGGCCGAGGGACAGTACAATCGACCCCACTCATCCCTGTCGGACCGTACTATTCGCCCGAGCACCTCCATGTCCCTCTCTTCCATCAAGTCGTTCACCAATTGGGCTTCTATCAACCCTCTCTCGCCTCACGAATTCCGGGGACCGGCGGGCCACCTCCCCCCCGACTTTGACATCAGTACGACCTGTGAACAACTCTTAGACAACTTTCAGCACCTTTCCGTCGATGGCCGATTCATCCGTGATTATGCAGAATTTAGCAAGCTTGCATCCATTGTTCAAGAGACTTCACAATTGGGTGGCGACGTTTTGTCATATTTCCGTGGCCAGATCGACGATGTTGCCAAAGAGCTGCGTAGTACTCGTGAGATCCTCAATTCTGCGGACCGCCAATGGAACCAAGTTTCTCAAGAAGCCGAAGAGCAAATGTCTATCCAAAGCGCCCTGTACTTTCGATTTTCTCGGCTGGCTCAACACTCTCCGCGAGGCTCAGAAGATTCGCAGTCGACGGCTGTGGAACCGGATGCAGCCCTGGTTAAGGACGAGCATAAGAAAGAATACGCCGATGCTGGTGTCCTCACAGATTTCGTTCAGCCTCTTGAAACAACCTCTCCTTCTGGCGTTCGAACAGTTCCATGGCCAGAATGGTTGGACAATTTTATTCTTAGCGCAGACTCGTCGACGTACAGGGCACATCTTGCGAACCTCATTGAGATTGAGCGGGAGCTCTTCTCACGGGACAGTACAAGTTCCCTCGATGAGAAGCCATCGTCCAAGGATCGCACGCTCAAGGCTCTCTTAAAGTGCTATAAGTCGCATCCCAAAACCGAGAAGAGTGGCGCCTCCAAGCTGAAAGCTTGGTTGAAAAAGAAGATCGCGTCGGGAAAACCACTTCGGGTTCAGCTTTGCTACGACCTCGATGATCCTCATTGTGCGGTTGGGCGGCAGTCAAAGCAAGAAATCGAGCAGCCGATCATCACCGTCACAGACACAGAGGGCATTACATGCCGTTCACGACCTTTATCGACGTCCTCTACTTCTGACCCCACGCTATCTCAAAATGGTTCCCATTCCACTCAGGTGGTCTTGTCTGCCGCAAGCCGTGATTTATCCGCCATCGATGAATGCTTGCATGCGGTAATTTACTTTTCTTTGATGTTGCCTATTCGGGTGCTGATTCACATATCCGTTACCAAGATCGACCACCTCATCTCCACCGCAAACCACTTTATCGCTCGAGCGGAACGAATCATCAAGCGAAAACTCAAGGTGAGCTGACGAACAACGTCATCAGGACATCCGCATTAAACTCGTTTCCCCCTTAGGATCGGGGTGCCATGGTAGAAAATCTCCGTTCCCGGTATCTCCCTGAGAACGACCTCTTTGCGCCCTCGCCAAATCGGACCAAGTTCTTGGAGTTGCCGGCTCCGTCATCTGGCCTATTTTATCTTGCGCCGCCAGACAGCAGCTGCGGTAGTGGGAGCTCCTCGTGTTCGTCTTCAGCGCAGTCCTCTGTCGTCTCGTTGGCTCTGATGCAACGAAATGAGGAAGACGAGGATACGAAAGCATTGCGCCGCTTGATTTTACGAAAGATCAGTGCGCAAGTTGACGGCGCGTACGACGAAGTGGAAAGAACCAGTACGTGGTTATGCGTTGTCAAGACCGTTCTTCGGGATCTCTCGACGAGGTTGTCGTCCTCTCCGATGGTCGTGTCATAATCCGAACGAACCCCATGGCAAGAACAAAATGAACACAGATGAAACATAGAAGTTGTTGTATGTTATTTTGTATGTATATTTTTCCCCCCTTTTTTTTTCTTCGTACTATACCTTTTGTTTGTCCATTCCCCCCACAAATCATCTCTGGCGTTGATGTCTGATTACTTCGAATTCCCTACTCTCACTAAGAAAAATTTGTTGGCTTTCGTTTTTGCCTCAGTGACATTACCTTTTTTTGCAAGAAGCATTGTATATAGAGGAACCCGTACATGACACCATCTGCATCACCAATATGTCTTAGACTTATCCAATCGAACACGTTTACATTATTGTCATTCGTTGCAACAACCGCTGACGGCAGCTGTTCCCAAGTCAACTCTAACCTGGGTATCTTTGCGTGGGCCCATTTGGACTAGTACTAGTGCGCCACGAACACGTTGCACGACGACCAAGAAGAAAACGTTACCAACGGATCTGGACGCTGCCCCACTACCGAGCGCTATTTTCTCACACGCGTACTCAGGGTGGTGAGAGAGTAAAATGGTGTGCTGTACAGAGTGACGTTTTTTTTTCTTCGCAAGGGCTGTCAAGCTCTGGAGTTTGTGAGCATGCGGGATGATCCGATGGTTGTGGCAGCCTGGACCAGTGATAATGGCCTCGTGTCGTACGTAACGTGGAAATGCCGCCTTTAGCCATGAGGGGACAATTTTCAAGAATCAATTGAGGCGGGGTGACGAGCCGCTGATGCATGGACGTGAAACGGTCATTTCTCGGGTGCGTAACTGCTGATGCATGACGAGCGATCGGATTGGATCCCTTGACTGTGTCCAAGGAAAGAGCCTTGTAAAATATCAAGTGCAAATGGGACTAGCATCGGGTGGCGGCATGGGATGTACTGCGGATGACACAAGTATTTTCATGCACTAGACGACACGTTCCAGGATTTGATGCTTCGGCAGTCGACGCTCCAAGGAGACCGAGGGTGCGTCTCCGACAAATCTAAAGATCACACGCTCTGGAACGCGGGTGAAGCGTCATTTCGGTACGGGTGCACCCTAGATCACTGTGGAGAGATGTGTACCCTGGCAAATCCGACCGCCGAAGGTGTTTGAGGTTGAGACGCGTGCCTGTCGGTGCGAGTCGAGCTGGGATTCTTGCTCCAGAAGTGTAAACGGGTTAGTAGAGGATTGATCAGTGCGCGCTCTTTCCCCTGTATTGAGTTGGACGGAAGAACTGGTCGGAGTCAGGCCCCGGATTCCTCAGTTTCTGAGTGCCATGGCACGCTAATAGCTGCCGTTCTTTGATATAATCATTGAAGGCTTTATATTTTTGTACGGGCTGTGCCAAGGGTGATAGACTTTGATCGGTGATCTCCATTGAACTAGTAGTGAGTTCCAGGTCATACATACTGAACGGACCAGAACGCTCGACTTGGGAGTGGGTGACATTGGTTAGTGCGTTTTCAATCGTTTCCGCATGCTATAAATGATGTAGCTGGAGGGTCCAGTCTTGGCGCAGATATCATTAATGAAGCTTCCAGTCCACTACGTCCCGAAAATAGACCAACCGTTTCGAAGTGCTTGTTGCACATGAGTACGTTGTGGACTGCCACCTCACGCTCCACACGTTGAGTCGCCGGTGACTTCTCGTCACGTTCAAAGTCCAGGAGTTGGTGGATATAATAAGCTTCAATTATCCATTGAAGCTCGATCCAAGTTCGCCCTGCAAGCTCGCCTGGAATGGGGCTAACGTTCAATCTGCTCTTCGTAGCCTCTGTGTTACTAGTACTCACTAGAGCAACGTCGGCACTTTCGTGGACCACGACACCTTTTAACCCTGCATCTATTCCTCTCGCAGTCAGGTCGCCTTACTTATCTGCATGGCTTCCACAGGGCGCTGGAGTGGCAGTGAACAAGGCATGGCCCCAGTTCTGGGCCTCGGGGGTACGATCATGTCTTGACATAGCTTAATTTCATCTGACCCATTGGCTAGAACCTTGGATGGGCTGGTTACATTAGAGTCGACGGGACAACGTATACCATCCTCGGAGACCCTGACGTACCCGGTACCTCGCCAATAATTGCAACCCAACAAAGCATGCAGGTAGCTACCTGATGCTTTCTCATTTTGACGTTTCTCATTGCTGTTTCAGTTTACAGCTACTTCTACATATTTTCGCTTGAGCGCTGGACCAGTCGATGTTGTTCTTACATTTATCAGTCCCGTCGAGGCATGTCCTGCAGTATTGGGGGTTCCTATTTATATTAATTTCTGAGTACCAGCCCATGGATCTCATCAAGCAGTCCACTCCATTTTCATATCTCACTGTTCAGGCAACATCCGCAGATGGAAAAGCGCACGCAGTGAGCGTCTACACTGACATCAGCGCCGAATGGGTTTCCGCGAGCGACAACAGCCGGGTCGTCGTTTGGCAAAGTAACACAACCGGATCGATCTTCACTCATGAAGTCATGCTTCAAACACAGCAGGATTACACTGAATACAAGGATTTCATCTTGCGTATGTCCGTCGTCTTGGCTTCACGCTGGTCTGTGTTGATAATCAGCAGAAGGAGCTGCTTATTATTCCACGACAAACGTGAGTTGGCATGCCTTGCGATCGCGCACGTCTGACATTTTCTCTCAGAATGGAACGTCGCCCACCTATCAGACAGGTCAAGATGTCGTTGTGCGCGCGCAGTTCATCAACAAGGGTGTATTGGCAAATATATTTGATACCAACTTCCGCGCTATCAGTGATCAGTGGCCAGTGTTTGCTTTTGCTCACGACCTAGGCACGGTTTCCGGCACCAGTGACACGGTCGTGTTTACTATTGGGCACGTAAGGGATCCTGCAGTCGAGTACATTGTCACTGGAGGTGCGTATCAAGCTCGGAGTCTTTACTCCTGGAGTAAATATCAACTTGGTATTGGGGAGATGGTTTGTACTGCGTGCCATAATCCGCGGTTGTAATTAACTAATGTTATCGCGTGCAGGTCGAATCATTTCTCAACGACTATGCTGGCGCTGTGCTCAGAGCGCAGGAGTTCGACAAGCAAGTTGAGAACGACGCTTCTGCCATTTCCAGCAACTATGCCGGAATAGTTCAACTATCAATCCGACAGTCATTCGGTGCTATGGAGCTCACAGTATCATGGAACAGCGACGGTTCGTGGAATACGAGCGATGTTCTCATGTTCTTAAAGGGTATGATTTACTTTGGCAGACCTTGCCCTTTGGCTGATCTGCGGTCAGAGATATCTAGTGACGGAGTGCGTCCGAATTTCGACGCATGTCCACATACTTCGATTGACCTCACTAGAACGTCAACACGGTTGATGTGATCATGCCAACTTGGCCAGTTTTGCTATACACCAACCCTGCGCTTGGCAAATATCTTCTTCTCGGTTTGTTCGAGTATCAAGCCACAGGGCAGTGGCCCCAGTCATATGCAGTCCATGACCTTGGTGAGTCTTTTTTTCTGCCTGAAGTAATGAGTACTCATGTGCATCAGGTTCTACATACCCCAAAGCCATCGGGCATAATAATGGTGTTGCAGAAGACATGCCGCTAGAAGGTAAACCATACTGTATTTTCATTTTATTTTCTGACACCGAATAGAATGCGGAAATATGCTCATCATGACATTGAGCTACACTCAGAAGACCGGAGACACATCGATCGTTACCCGCTATGTAAGTCACTGTCAACCATTTTGGCCGTGTTGTCCGTCTGACTGTTTTTAGACCGACTTACTTCGTCAATGGACCGGCTATCTCGTTTCCGAGTCTCTCATTCCCGCTTATCAGATCAGCACGGACGACTTTGCCGGTGCACTCGCTAACCAGACTAACCTCGCCGTCAAGGGTGTCATTGGCATTCAAGCTATGGCCAAGATATCCGGCATATTGGGAGACACGACAAGCCAGCAGAATTATAGCGTAGGTACATTAGTCTTGCACGGGCAATCGCTTGACAGGAATTCTTCTAGTCCATTGTGGCCAGCTACGTGCCCCAGATTTTGAATTTTGCTACTTCTAAAGATGGACAACACCTCGATTTGTCTTATGGAAATGACAGCAGGTGTGTTAGGAACTCGTCTTTTCAAGTATGGTTATTGAGGCATTCTGTGTAGCTGGGGTTTGTCATATAACCTGTATGCTGACAGGCTCCTCGGCACGAATGTATTTCCACAATCTGTTTATGACATGCGTAAGGATATCCTCATAATTACTGTCCTTTACTTATGAATACGTTGCTAGAGACCGTCTGGTATGCCACTGTCGCCAGTAAGTAGCGAAGGTGCCTGTTCTGTACATTCACTGACCGAACTCGAATAAGATACATATGGCGTTCCTCTCGATACCCGGTGAGTCAAACCCGCAGTCCCCAATGACGCCTACGTGACGCCCATGTGCCGTTTCCAGACATACCTACACCAAGTCGGACTGGCAAATGTGGACGGCAGCGTTTATGACCAACATTACCACTCGAGACATGTTCATTGATGCCGTGTACAAGTATGCCGCAGACGGTGCGAACAGCGTGCCTCTGAGTGACTGGTATGATACCATCAGTGGCGTGGTGGATGGTTTCGAGGCTCGCCCTGTCGTCGGGGGTCACCTTGCTTTGGTGGGTGCTTCAATTTTACAATTTGAGTGGGTCATTGATTTTGAGAACACTGCAGCTTGCTGTGTAGATTTTGCGCATAAAATAGTGAGGAAGGTGACCTGAATCGTACTTATACCGAATTAAACACGGATACGATCAAGCGTCTGCCTGTGGCTTGACTTGCCAACAACGTGCAAATAGCCCCATGATGTAGAGTACAAAGACTTAGACAGTGAATACATTGGTGGCTGTGCAACCCCCGAGTTTGCATTTGAATTGTTCTCGGCGTCGCCCATTGGCGCAACGGGTTTCGAACGAGGAAGATGGCCCCATTTGACACGCCAGAAACAGTGCTCAGCGGATTCAAGGAACGACCAGAGTCGCTACTCGTCCAAGGTAACTACAACTGCCGTGCATCCCCAAGGCCCACTGACCGGCCTTCAAGGAGACAGGTTCTATATTGGCACTGCAATCGGGAACATTCATATTTACGACCTGAATGGAGGAGGCGACGTGGGTGCGTTCACACTTGTTCATGCGTCGTTATCCATGTTCAGTTATGCGGGTTGATCAGCCCAAGGTGCAATCCCAACAGCTACCCTGGTCGAGACCAAGACCGGAATTGCCAGGAAGGCGATCGACCAGATGGGTTACATCAAGAACGTCAATTCACTTCTTGTTCTATCAGGTTTGGGCCTTTGCTACTTGTCAGCTTCGCGCTCTCATCGACTTCCGCTCTGCGGCAGAAACCCTCCTGACGTTGTACCCACTTCCTTCCTTTTCACCCCCGAGGAGACTCACCCCTGCCAAGGGTGCTTTGTCGTTTGCCGTTCATTCAAGCGTGCACAACACACATGGAATTCAGAGGCCAGACTCGTCTGGTTCGCCGATATCCGGAGGGTTCTCTAGCGAATCGGAGAGTAAGCCCATTCCAATCCCGAGTATGGTAACCATTCTCGTGATAGGGTGTCGTCGAAAAGTGGTTGTGTATTCCTGGAAGGACGGAGAGGCAGAAGAGGTTAAGGTGAGCTGTGTGTGCCTTCCGCTCAGCTCAGTTTCGCTTATTATACCGCTTGATGGGTGCTTCATCAACACTATGGTCAGGAATCACCACTCCCCCATTCTCCTCGTGCAGTAGCATTCTTGGATTCGGCGCACGTGTGCTTTGCATACTCCCCTACTGAATATGCCATCTTTTCTCTTGAGAACTCGGCTGTTATTGATGTCACGATGCCTGCATCCGTTCCAACTGCGCCTTCGTCGTCGGGTCTGGGAATGGGAACCTTTTCTGGTTTGTCGAGTTATATGACCCTGGGCCTGGGAGGCAAGACAGCGAGGCCCGGTATGGCAAGAGTTGGTGAGGGGGAAGTTCTTGTCGTCAAAGAGAGTGGGTCCAACAATTTGCTTCCCTAGCAATATGGTTGACGATGTTCTTAGATCAAGGATTTGTTATTGATGTCGATGCTAGGACGAAAGGGAACAGCATTATCTGGCCGAGTCAACCCGAAGAGATCGGTGAGTATTTTGTACCGTTTGCATACTTATTGACCGCCTCATTATCGCACTTCATCTGAACAGCATTTCTAAACCCGTATATTTTTTCCATTCTCCCAGCTGGTACGATGCCTCTTGCTACCGAACCTTCAGGTGGCGTAAGCAATCTTTCGGTCCCCGCAAGTCCTTCATCGCAACCACAGGCGACAATGCAATCGCAAACGCCACTTTCTGTCCAGGCTCCCGTCATTCAAATCATCTCATCTATCAATATGCTTCCAGTGCAGACTATCCCTTTCCCCTTTTCTCAGACATCCACCTCCCCAAACATCGCAAAAGTCGCGAATTCATCTCTACGGCTACTCACGATTGATGTTTCATCTCCTCATCCTGGCGTAACTCTTGCGACCGCCTCGAAAATCCCGTCCCATCTCTTTCTAATCTCTACTCCACTTGACCGGGTCGTTGCAGCCTCAGAAGGGACGACGATCTGGAGGTTTGCGATGTGCGATTGGGATGCTCAGGTTGAGGAGTTGGTGTCATGCGCGTCCTATACTGAAGCACTAGCCCTACTAGACCGTGTCTATGGTACGGGCCCTGGCCCCAAACGGACATTCATCCTCGCTCTGAATGCTATGTCACAATTTCGATCCGGAAAGTACGACGATGCGATAAATACTTTCTTAGATCTCGATATTAATCCCGCAAAGGTCGTCGCACTATATCCTGAAAAGGTGGCAGGGCGATTGGCGGTCAAACAGAACGAGTGGGTTGCATTGTTTGCGGGGCCACTTGCACAATCGAAGGAACAATCTAGTGAGGGCGCCGCCGGTGGAGAGGACGCGATGCTAGGCAAGTCGAATGTTGGAGGGATTAAGGACGGCGTAGTGGCCAGTAACGACAAACTTCCAATAGCGATTTCGAGGTCACCATCACCAGCAAGCTCCATAAGAGCACGGACGAAGACGAGTTTCGGTGCTTTATTGCCCACGGTAGCAGCATCCAAGGAAGACGACAATGCTTCGATAAACGGAAAGAAGAAAGGAAAAATTGTTGGTATGTGTTGCCTCACTGGTCGCCGGGACTAGTGGATAATTATTTCGCTTTTCTTATACCCTTTGGTACCGTCATCGTCCCGCCCAGACGACGCGACACGCTCCCTGGAAACTCTCTGGCGTTACTTGACGTCTCTTCGACCTAAACTTGCTGGCGCACTCGCCGCTCATCAAATTACCCCATCGCAGTCGCATCTGTTCCCGACGTTATCCTCTACCTCCCCTGCTGCTCTCTATGCTCTACCGTCTGGCGTCGCGCTTGCAGATCTCACGGAAGATGAGCTCGTCAAGAGGGCTCAGATTGTTGATACTGCGTTGTTTAAGAGTTATTTAATTGGCAGACCAAGTATGCTTGGTCCACTCTGTCGGTTGCCAAATTGGTGCGAGGTAGAGGAAGTGGAGGAGGAACTGAGAGCGAGAGAGGTAGGTCAAATTTGCTCTTTGGCCGTGCGTCTGATGCCCTTCACACATTTCCTGGGATATAGAAATACGCAGAACTTGTATTCTTGTATAACGGAAGGAAGATGCACGCCAAGGCACTCGCGTTGCTACAACAGTATGTGGCCAGCCCAATTCTATGATCCGTACGCCGTCCTAAACACCCTTGGATTTCCCACAGACTCAGTGAGAAAGAAGACGACACGAGGGACAAACTCGGCCCTTCCATCTCATACCTGCAGAAGCTGGGACCCGAATACCTGGATCGGATCTTTGAATCTGCGCGTTGGGTATTTGAGCAAGATCGGGAGATGGCTTTCGAGGTGGGCCAACATTCCTCTTTCCCCTGGTCTATTTAACTTAAGGTACATTAGATCTTTACTTCAGATGACGTTGAACTTCCTCGTGGTCCAGTTACAGACTACCTGGAGAAATTTGACCCCCAGGTAGCGACGCGATACCTCGAATATCTCATTGATGAGAAAGAGGAAAAGAGTCCTACTTTCCACGACCGACTGGCTGAGCTGTATCTTAGAATTACGATGGCTGCGAAGAGAAAGGGCGAAGAGGGTAAGTGATCTCTTCCGCCGTATGTTAGTTCGAAGGCAGACGCCTAGTGGGACAGACAAACGCGCAGAGGTGCACGCGAAACTCCTTAAGTTTATCGACACGACAGAACAATACCAACCTAGCCGGCTGTACGGATTGCTTTCGGAAGGTGGCCCAAGTATTTTCGGCGGACTTCATATGGCTCAATTATCCTATTCTAGATCTTTACGAAGCACGTGCGATCCTGTTGGGTCGCATGGGCAGGCACGAACATGCGCTTGAACTTTATGTTTACAAACTAGGAGATTTCGCAAAAGCCGAAGAGTGAGCATGACTCCGAACTGTTTCCTTGCTCATTCACCTTGACTTGCAGACATTGTAAACGTATCTCAAATCCCATGCCAGCGCCCTCCCCGGTCTTTCTTACCCTTCTTAAGTTGTACCTCCGGCCAACTATTCCTAACCCACCCAACTTGCTCTCTCCTGCACTATCCCTTATCGCACGACACAGTGCACGCCTCGATCCAATCGAGACTCTTCAGCTTCTTCCGCCCCTGGTAAATGCTCATGACGTAAGACCATTTTTAGTGCAATCGCTACGCGCGCCCGTCTTCGACAACTGTGTGATACGAGAGGTGAACCTGGCGAGGAAGGAAGACGTGGAGATGCAACTAATGATGCTCGAGTCGAGGCGCGTCAAGGTGACGGACAGTCGCATGTACGTCGGGGTTACTGATGCTCGGTGGCCGTTGGTTCTTACCGTCCTTTCTTTCGCTAGATGTCCACAGTGTCATAAACGATTGGGAAATAGCGTTATCGCGGTACATGCGCCACGGTAAGAGAAATGTTCGTCTTCCTTTAGAGACAGGGCTGATGGTGGTAGTAGGGGTGAAGTGACACATTACCAGTGCCGCGAAGCATTCTCGAGGAAGCTCAACGCTGCGCGGCAGGGTTGATACATGCTCACATGGCTTGTCATATACCATACTATTGGTTTGTAATGGATCAGCGAGTTTTGTTGCCTGCAGGTCATCCGGAGCGATAGAGGAGATGAAAGTGGGCCTCGGATAGTAAACTTGCACACGACGGTGGGCGTCTAAAGCGCGGCAGTCAACATCGGCAGCTGTACGACGCACCGGGGATTGAAACAGAAGTTTGTGATGGGACATCCGAACTCCCATCAAATATGTGAAGACAATGGTATCAACTGACGCTGCCAAGCCGAGGAACCGACACCAGAGCTGACTAGGCCGCCGTCCATATCAACTATCGTGTACACCCACGACCCAAATACATTCCCGTTGTTGATGCCAGCATCCAAAAGGTGTGTGCTTCAGCCAAATCACACGCGTCTTTTTTGCAAAGATGGTATCCGATAAAGGACGGGACGGCGTTGCATATCGTACGGAGGGAAGTGGTTGCGGGAATGGTCTGAGTCCAGACAGAGTGATTGCGGACACCGCGTACGAATTGTCGACAGCGGTTCCTTTACCACACCGGGAAAGACTCCTTCCAAAGAGACCTGGGATACTGAAGAACCTCCACTGTATATTTCAGAACAGGTTGCTTTGGTTCTAGCAAGTCCCAATTCGTGGGTGGCAATGAGGGCAGACAGTTTGACCGGGCCCGGGCTCCCAACAGTACACAGTGCACACATTCGGAGCGAGCTTTATCAAAGTGTGAGCAGAACCTTGCCTGTCCTCGTATCGATCGGTTGGTTGACGCAGTGTCTTGGCCACGTTCGCCATAAAAAGGTCGGAGCCATCTGCACATCAGTTCTGTACTGTCGTAAAACCGTGGATGATCACTGGGTAAATTCGATGGTGGACTGTTGACGTACTGCAGTTCAATGAAGATAATTCCGTGTTCAATGCCAAGTGCGCGGGCCCCACATTCCAGATATGTCACCTCCCGCGCTGCCCCATGGCCAGGTTGTGGCCCTCGTACATCTACTTCTCATCGGGGGTGCCATGCGGTGCAACGACGTGCCCGCTGCCGCTGGACCACACTAGCTGTGTTATTCTGACTGGAGAACCTGCCGACGTATGTACGCACACACCGAAGATGGCATGGTAGAGCCGATGACCTTCTCCCATTGCTCAATGTTAGGCTTAATAGATCACACACCGGGCATCAAACAGGCGTCTGCACGACTGCAGGAATCACGACACGGGCAACCATCTGGGGACTATACTCGGGACGCGGCTGATGACATTGCTGGGCGCCTGGATGCTATTGCTCAACCTGAATCGACTTTTTACTCAGTCGCGGAGCCTGCATCTGTTAGTCCTGAGCCTTTGCCTCTCCGCATTGCTTCCTTCATGCTCTTAGGATTATTCCACCCTGTCGAAATTTCTTTATGCCATACAGCACCCCCGCTTAGTCCATGGCCGCCGCTGAGCTTGTCCTTGACATGAAATTGCCAGCCTTAGAGCCATCGACCTTACTCACCGTAATCTATTCCCCTGAGACCATCCCAGCCCGGCCGCTTAGCAGTGTCCAGCTTCAATACCGACACGACAAACCTTGTCGGATTGGTACTCATTGCATGATGTCAGCATGCAAGTTTCCTTTCAATGTCTAAAAGGTGCCCGTGGCCTGCAGTCAATACAGCGCTTGGTGCATGACACAACTCAAAAGAGCGTGATCATTGCGCGTGGCGATAGGGAACGCAGCCTAGGATGTTTTCCGGCTCTCAGACTCACGACCCTGTCAGCACGGGTGAGTGGCGTATTCTTTCTCGTCCTCTCAATCATGGGAATCATGTATCTCGATTACATCCACCCTTTCTGTAGTCCTGGGTGTTCTCGGCAGAGCCTCATGGTCACAGACAATTTTTCAGGGCTATTGTTCTAGAATGAAATGTGATGGCAAACTTAAGCACCTGAGCCGGTGTCCTGGGATCCGCTTGCCACCGGAGCCCGCAAAAATCGGTTCGATGACTTCGCCACCAGTTTCGATCACGTTTAGCAGTTGTTCTTCCAGCATGTTCACCTACCCCATTGGCTGTACTAGAGACTTCAGCGGGAGATGTAATAATAGTTGACCGCCATGAATTCATTGGGAAGGATGGCAACACGATCATCGTTGCGAAATACGGCGCCGCGCACCACTTACAGGAACTCATTCATCCATTCGTGCGATTCCCATGCCCTCCCAGCGTTCTTGGTCCCTCAGATGTTAGACGGGCAGACGTTAGTATGGCTACCTGGTGTATCTCATCTCAGCACTACTGCGTGCATCGCAAAGATCAAAGATAAAAATCATGGTTGGATAAAATCATCAGTGAAATTCGAATTTTCGCCTTCAGGAAACAAGTACACTTTCCTTTCCAACCAACGGTCCTGTTTTTACATTGGACACAAGTAGAACACACAGGAAACTGGTATCCCATAGCATGTCTTACCCCATGCGCAACGATTCCACCCCGAAATCTCCGCCGCTCCCCCGATCGAGGTCGTTGAATGGATCTCGCATACTCCCAGTCTTCGCACGCCACAACTGAGTGTACAGCGTCTTGATCTTTTGTAGCTCTGCGTCTGCGGCGGCCGTCTTCGCCGCGAGCGACACGAAAATGATGTTTTGGGTTTGTAAAGTGGCCGTGATTGCTGAAGCATATAACCAGCGTTGGTAGGAAAGCAAAACAAAAAATGACGGGAGATCTGACCTTGCGGGGTGGCTTGCGCTTGAACGGCGGTGGAGGACAACTTGCGTTCGATTTGCTTCGCGAGAATAAAGTCAGAGAGGGGACGCAGTGAAACAAGCAGCCTACCTCGATCGTATTCTTGTACCACTGCGACCGTTCTTGCATCTGTTTCGTCACGCGCATAAAGAATCTGCGCAACATCATCAACAAACGCGGCCCTCGAAAACAAAAACAACGTACTCTAATGGGAATGATGCGTGATTTTTGAGGTAAATCCCGTGTTGTTGAGGGTTTTTGAACCCGTCAATGATGCGGGTTGCAATGATGGTATCTTGAACAGCTTGGTCTGTTTTATCTTTGAGATCCTTGGTAAAAAGGACATCGGACTGGATGGTTGCGGTGACATTCAGTAATTCCTGACAGAATAAACTGATCAGAATCCCCCCATCGAAAAGCAGGGTCCGAGATGATCCCTACCTTGTGCACCTCACGAGTAAGCTCTTGACCCTTGGTGGGCTCCTGTCCGAGTTTGCGCTGTTTGAGGTCGTTGCTTATTTGCACGCGACCTTGAATATGTGCGCTTGAGAAAAGTCAGGAAGCGTATTATCGTTTCAAGGAGAATGACTCACTCCAAGCTCTCGAACCTCTTTCTAATCTCCTCCGGTAGATCGTTAAATTTCGTTGTTTTTGAAAACAGAACTGGTCCATTGAGCTGAGCGGGCGAAACACTGATGAAACAAGAGTTTGTCAGTCTTGTTTAGTATCCCGATATCGAGATCACGGACCTCATGGCCCTACGGGTGTACGTCAGTCATAATACCAGTAGGAGGGATCCGAACTCACGACGGTTGTCTTTGCGCACCAAACAGGGTACCAGTTGTGCTAGTACCAAAATTCGACGTGGCCTGTGTCTGCATGATGCCCCCAGGGAGACCGGTACCCGCTGTCGCAGGTTGCGTTTGAGTGGTGGAGCCAAACAAACTTGGCATTTGTGTCGTCGTCGTACTTGGCTGTGTCGTACCGCCAAACAAAGACGTCCCAAACGTACTTTGCGGCTGTTGCGTCGTCCCGGCAGGTTGGCCAAACAGCGAGGTGGAAGGCTGCTGTTGCTGCTTCCCGGCTGCGGGTTGTCCAAACAAAGACGCAGTCGACGATTGTGTCGCAGCCGGTTGCATGGTGCTCCCGAACAAGGATGTGGTTGGAGGTTGTTGCGTTGCCCCTGCAGTTTGGCCGAACAGCGAAGCGGAAGGCTGCTGCGTTGCAGTCGGGGATTGGCCAAACAAAGACGCTGTCCCAGTCGTAGACTGGCCGAACAAAGAGGTGGTAGGCTTCTGCTGTTGCTGAGTGGCGCCCGTGGGCTGTCCAAATAAAGACGTGCCCGCCGTTTGCTGGGTGCCGCTCGAAGGCTGGCCAAAGATCGAAGTAGTAGGCTGCTGTTGCTGAGAGCTAGAAGCTGGCTGGCCAAACGCCGTCGTCGTGGACTGTGGTTGCGACTGACTGCTCGTCGTTTGAGTACCAGACAACGACGTGGTAGATTGTTGCTGCTGTTGAGTTCCAACTGCAGGTTGACCAAAGAGCGATGTAGCCGCCATAGATTTCTGCGGTTGAGTCCCGGTTACGGACTGACCAAACAGGGAGGTAGATGGTTGTTGCTGTTGTTGAGTGCCAGTCGCAGGTTGTCTGAAAGCCGATGTAGCTGATTGTTGTTGTTGAGTCCCAGCTGCACTGGGCTGGATGAACGGAGAAGTGGATGATTGCTGCCGCTGACTACCGGTCGCAGGCTGGCCGAATATCAACGGGACCGGTTGCTGCTGCTGGGTAGTACCAGTGGCGGCACCAGAAGACTGTCCAAAGATTGACGTGCCACTTGATTGCTGCGTGCCACTTGTAGCAAATTGGCCGAAGGGCGACGTCGCCGGTTTCTGTTGAGTAGTGGCAGCAGAAGTAACGGGAGGCTGCCCAAATATCGACGTCCCGCCCGTCTGCGGAATGGCAGCGGCAGTGGGTTGGGCAAAGAGCGACGTCCCGCTCGTTTGGGTAGTGCTCGTTGCAGGCTTCCCAAAAATCGACGGGGTGGATTGCTGCTGAGCCGTACTTGCGGTAGTACTTGCACCAGAGGGTTTCCCAAAAATTGATGGGGTGGGTTGCTGCAGAGTCGTACTTGCGGTAGTACTTGCACTAGAGGATTTCCCAAAGATTGACGTCCCACTTGTCTGCTGGGTGCTCGTTGCGGGTGGGCCAAAGAGCGTCGTCGTCGGTTGCAGTGGCTGAGTAGTCCCTGTGGCAGCAGCTCCCGTAGTACTACTGCTTGTGGTTCCGGAAGGCTGGCCAAAGATTGACATCCCGCTTTTCTGCTGGGCGGTACCCGTGGAAAGCTGAGCAAAGGGCGACGTCGATGAACTCTGCTGCTGTTGGGTACTACCAACAGCCTGTCCAAATGGCGAGGCAGATGGCTGGGATTGTGTCTTCTTGGGATCTGTATTGGTAGTACTCCCAAAGATTGAAGGCGTCGATCCAAATCTAAACAACAATCGGCGAGGACAACGCGACACATGGCGACGACACGCACCCTTCAAACGACATTTTGTAGACGAGCGTTGGCTTTGCGGACGAATAAAACACTTCCAGAACCGGATAATTAGCCCCTGTTTTTACATTATCACCACCGCCGTGCAGGAAATCGTCGCACAAGCCGTGTTTGAGGCCAAGTCGAAGGGCAAAGCCGATACCAAAGGAAATTCTCGCAGAGCATCCTACCTCTTACGCAGCTTGATTCAGGTGTTTGAGGAATGAATGTCACAACCAGACGCTTTATTCCCTTGTGTTGTCTACTCTCATAGCCATGAATAGAACTGTTTCAAACGTATCGTCTCCCTTTTTTGTTGATGTATCTCGAGCACCTACACCTGCCATCAACTCTGCATCCGTTTCTGGGACGTGCCATGCGATCGACTCGGGTCGACGGTAAGCGACGAACACAAACATCTGATCCGAGTCCTCATCTGCTCCAAACCGGCTCCAGGATTCCGACGTGCCCGACGTCTCATCCTTGCGCCAAACCCGACGACGCGCCAGAATGGGCTGGAATGAAAACCAAAGGCCAAACACTGCCCAGAATGAAGCCTCTTTTGCAAGGCTGCGTATCTTGTACGAAATCACGACTTTGGGCTGCGCCCGCGACGACGATACGCAAGGCGGGGAGGTGAGATGTATCAGCGTCCGCAAAAGCGGGCCAAGCAGCTCTGGAAAGTAGACCTGAGAGTATTTATGGGTGAGCGTTCCTGCGAGGGGGCAAACATATACTTGCGAGATCGCTGCAGATAATGTGCGTCAGCCGACAACATGTTCTTGGGGAGTCACCGAAGTAAAATTCGCGCGCGATGGCGGTAGCGTGGTCGAGGTGGCCCCATGCTAGCGGTCGCACAAAGACAGTGTCCGATGCGTCACCAAAAGTGTGCCCGAGGTTGTGCCGCAGGAGGGGGCAGACATCTGGTAGATCCGTGGCGATGACTGTCCCACCCCGCCTCGCGATACTCGCTGCTACGACGCCGGTCCCGGATCCAAGCTCAATCACGCCGAGCAGCTCGCCGGGGTCATCCGCAAAGGGTGGGTCGAAATCGAGTGTGTCGTGCTCGACGTAAGCGCACATCGCGTACGCGGCTTCCCTGCACGGCGTTGGTGAGGTCCATCAAGGCAGAGACGAGAAATTCACCAGACCCTGCCTGCGATGCCATACCTCGAGATCGCCTCTCGTTGGGCCTCTACGCCAAATACATCGCCTTTTTCTGTGATACTTGGGGCGATGGAAAGACTCGGAGGAAAGTTTGGATTGATGATCATCGAGTGTTTGTGTGGGGTTGTTAGCTAGTCCGAGACATGCTCTCCTTCGGCTGGCTCTTTGCAGCAGACGACCATGAGCTCGCACCTCCCGATCCCGGAGGAACAAGACATCGGGCTGTACTACCACTCTCGCGCAAGCTCTCTTCTGACCATCTCAGACACGGACATCTCATCCCCAGTGTCTCGTCCGACCTCTCAGTTGTGCCTCGACACGACAGGGAGTGGTCCATTAAAGTCACCCTCGCTGTCACAAGTAAGCGAGGATAGGCGACTTGTTGTACAGCAGCCCATGCTGCGATCAAGCACCTTGCCAGACCTTCCGTCAGCCATGTCAGACCATGTAAACACGGACTCATCATTCGCCTTCTCGGAGGAAAAGGTGAAAAAGATGCAAGAGTGGGCACTGGCTTTTGTTTTCGGTAAGACAGACATTGTGTAGAGCACGAGGGTATTGAACAATTTTCCAAGTTCAATTCGACCTGGATCTCGGACCGGTCGTGCGAGCAGTACACCCATCAGTGTACTTGTCCCCTGCTGAGAGGGAGAACATGTTCGTCTTTTATAAACGTGTTCTTTTGTCCAACTGACACCTCCTCGAAGCGCGTTCTCCTCGTTTCCCGATTCGTTGCAATTCGAACAAGGGTTCGAAGTTCATTCATTCAGGATCAGGGTATACCCAGAGTCATTGAAAGTACCTATGGAAGCCGTGCGTAAAGAACGTCGTCCTCAGTCTCTAGATGGGTTCATGTACGGATTCTCGCATTTCTATCAGAAGAAAGACCCAACTTCTAAGCGTGGCTACCAACAGGTGAGACTCGAGCATGGTATTGAAACTATAACAGACATTAATGCGACAGCGGTAGTCTTCGTTGGTCCTTCTCACTCGCCATCAATATCCTGCACTATATACCTCGATGATATCCCAACTTGGACCACTTTTCCATAAACACGGCACTACGATGCTCGAGACGGCATGTCACAACATCGCGAGTTGGTGCGCCACTTTCTTCCGTGTCCTTTACCTTTGCTAAGCTTTGGGATGCCAAAGAAAGGCAAAGCCCATCACCAGGTTCGACCATCGAGCTTGGCTTCCTGGGCTCTGTGCTTCATGTCGAGCTACCTCTTGGTGTTGACAGCCAGCAGCTTGCCGGGACGAGTAAGTTTGACGAACGATTCAATCCAGCATTGCATGTCAGCACCCCTGCTTTGTGCATTTACTGCCCTTCCAGCTGACTGAACGCATAGCTCCTCGCATGCTCCGGGCCACTCGATCCACCACCAATACGACTCTTTGAGGCATCTTTGGCGCATTTATGGTCGCTATGGGAATGCTTGGTATTGTGTGAGCCAATCCTGGTTTTTGGACCCTCACCATCGATGACTAGCCAAGCCGTGTGGTGGCTCCGTGATCTCGTTCGTCCGGTGCGTTTGCCCAGCGCACCTTTGGCTGGACTACCAACACCGTCGTGACTTGCATAGATCCCGCTTGCGGTGGATATTCGTCCATATTTCACTATCCACGACAAGGATCGCCCGTCGTTGGTAAACAAGGCTCCTCCTAAAGCAGGGCTCCTCATCGGTGTCACAAATCCATTTTTCGAGAAATCGTGTGCCCATTGGCCGCATGTCCTGAGCGTGGGACGAAAGTCAGAGTGAGTATCATCCACTTCATCAGGGCACGTTAGCCATAGAGACGGCAGGTCACGTAGGGCGAACAAGATAGTGACAGGCCCATCTCCAGGATGGACGACCAAGACACACCGACGATACATTTCCAAGGACAGGCAGCTGCTCAAGTCGCTGGAGAAAGCGTTTAGCGGTCCAGAGGGTGAACGTACGTGACGGTCATTTCCCCAGAGATGGCATGACAATGATCGGAAGGAAGTAGTCCAAGCGTCGTTTGACATGCACAGACACTTTTGCGCCCGCACAAACGCGATGCTCGTGCCGCTCAATCGATATCTGAACACGCTCATGCCGTCGCCGTTGGAACGAGACGCGGGCAAAGCGCGGCTGAAGCCGTTTAGTTCGAGCGACTTTTTGGCGTCGCTAAAGAAAAATCCATTGGCGCTACCGTTCAAATCAACAACGAAGCAGAAAGAGTTTTATGCCCGATGGCTGCGATCGCCTGCGTTTGGGGTGTGGCTGGCGCGGCAGGAGGAGGTGATTGGAGGGTTGCTGGTGCCACAGGAACCAAACAAAGACAAAGAGAGTACTTAGAGTGAAACAAAACAAACGAAACTTGTCCTCACTTCTTTGCACTACTCGGCCTACCAAACGAATCCCGCTGTACTGTATCCATACCTAATCCTGTAAGAAACCCTCCCATCTTATGTGTCGCTGATCCTGTAGCGCGCAGTATTCCCCTACTTGATTTCTTGTATATGCGCTGAGCTCTTTTTCTGTTATCCCCCTTTTTGTGCCTGTTGCCTATCACCATGTGCACGTCGGTACTCAACCCATCCTGTCATTTCTGTCCTCTTTCTAGTGCAAAACACGTGTTTACTTGCCCTCGCTCGAATTCTGCTCTGAGTCATGCCTGAGGACGATTTTGACATTTACGGCGAGGACGACGATTTCGCGACCAGCAAAGCCGAACAGGTAGGTGGTCGTGCGCATACAGCCACCGTGTTTGCTGACGTACCAAGAACGACGGCTTTCAAGACGAAGTGCAGGTCGAGGAACCTGTCGAGGCCGTGAGCACACCCGTTGAGCCGTCGACAGGCGAGAAGCGCCCTCGGGCGGACGAAGACGACGACACGAGAAACATTTCGGCCGACGTGCGTGCTGCCGCTGGCAGCAATCCCCCAGCCAGTCACACCAAATCAGACGTGACAGCGCCACCGGACGCGGCCATGAACGGGACCTATCAACACGCGAGCGGTGGACATGGACATGGACATGGCAGCGCAAACGTGGACCCGTCCATGATGGGGAATGATGCGTTGTACATTGGCGATCTGCAATGGGTTCGTTTCAGTTCTTTTGCGCACCGCTATTGGTTGATGCATGGGCGTGTTTCTAGTGGACAACGGACGAGGACTTGCGTCAGGTTGCTCTGAACGTCGGCGTTGCGATCGATCATCGGGACATTACCTTCTCGGAGCATAAAGTGAATGGCAAGAGCAAAGGGTACGTCTCAAACACGATCGCCGTTACATGTCTCATAGTGGCGCAGAGTCGCATATCTAGAATGTGGTAGCTTTGAGAACGCCAACGCTGTCAAGACGTGGTTCGATAACAAGTGCGTGTCATCTCGTTGGGTCACAGCTGACTCACTCGCTCGCAGTGACTTTCAAAATAGACGTGCAACGGCGACGTTTACGTCGTCGTCCCAAGGGAATCCTTTCCGGACGCTTCCCAAGGGTGAGTGGGGTGCCTGTATGCGCCTTGATTCTCCATGCTGACGGCTAGGTGAACAGAACCGCCGCCGCGCGAACAACGGCAGCAAGGCACGGCAATGCAACCCGTGGGGGGTGGCCCCACGGGTCGTGGCGGCGGCGGCTACCGCGGTGGTGGTTCTCACATGGGCGGCGGCGGCATGATGGGTGGCGGCATGCCACGCGGGGGGATGATGGGCGGTGGGATGATGCGGGGCGGCATGCCAAACATGATGGGTAACATGGGACCCATGGGCATGGCGGGTATGGGCATGATGAACGCGATGGCCATGGGGAACATGGGCATGGGATTCGGCGGCGGCGGCGGCGGCGGCATGGGCACCGGGTTCGTGGGCGGTGGACGGGGCGGGATGATCCCGCAAGGACCGCGTGGCGGCAGTGGGATGGGCGGACGCGGCGGAATGGGTATGAGTTTTTAGTGACTCTCTTCTTTGCTATTGCGCTGTTGTTCTTACGGAGGTCCTCTTTGGATGTATTCGTTTATAGGTATGGGAATGATGGCCAGTCATGGTCCTGGCAGCGCCGGACGCGGCGGATATGGCATACAAGGACACTTCAATCCGGCGTTTATGCAGGGACAAGGACAAGGACAGCACCATCAAGCAAAACGATTCCGAGCAGAGGACGGGAGTTGAGTGTTGAGGTTTTTTCGTTGCGTAACGCACGGCGGTTGGAGCATGTCTATTCATGTAATGCAATATGATGCAAAGTGATACGATGACATTGGTGTGTATGAAAGCAACAATATTGGGGCAATGATAATACAAGGTGTGCCAGAACATATATATAATGTGTTGGTTGTCTGTGATCCGATCCAATCAGTTGCATGCGTGCATAGTAAGAATCCTTGAGTCGCATCTAGATGAATTCAAGAATCACGGGTGGCGGAGTACCTCAAAACAGCACAAGCGCGCGAGGGAGAACATGGTATACGCTGCGATGCAAGCAGGCTTGTGCCGAGGACCAAAAGGAGGAGAGTTTATATGCCCTGTCTCTCACGTTCGCGCTTTCGTCGGCGCTTCTCTTCTTCGTGCCGTTTCTCCTCCTCGAGCGCAATTTCGTCTTCGCGTCTCGCGAGACGGGTACTGTGGCATGATGGTGTGTTAGTAACGCGCATCACGCCCCACACACGGGAATCAGACCTGCGCATTTCTTCCCTCATCACCGCGTCTGCGTCTGCCTCCATATCCTCGTCGTCGCTCATCACGTCCCGTGCGACGTACGAATCCCGGTTCTTGCCGAACAACTTCCAGATCTCAGAGCGGATTGAGCTCTCGGGCTCAGATACTCGGCGCTTCGATGGCGGCGGTGAGGGCGAAAGCGATGGCGACCGCGGTCGCTTCTTGGCCGGCATCCTTCCCGATCGGGGAGGTGCCCCGGATGCATGTGATTTCGAGATGGGACTCTTGGATTGCGAGGACTTTGCCGCGAGCGTGTGTTTGGGAATCATCAACACGGATGGCTTTGTAGTCAGCGCCGACCGTGATTGCAAGGACGGCGACGACTTGCTGCTAGATAAGCTAGAGGATGGCTTGCCACTGGCAGCTGGGGTCTGTGGCTTGACCACCGGTTGCGAGGTCGCCCCTGTACATAGCCATGACAGATGGGCGCCAGGCAAAAGCAAACATAAAAATGCACTCACGTGAGCCCTGTCTTGGCGAATTACCACCAGAAGACGAGTCGGACGTCAGCGAGCCATTCGACTGTGTGCTCGGAAGCGAAAGGGGCTCCTTTTTTTTCGCCTTTCCGAACCAGTCGTTAAACTCGCGGGCATCATCGCCGTCGAGCGTTGTGCTCTTGGCCTTGGCCAAGTCCTGCACAATCTCGTCGATCGTCCTCGTGTCCCGCTTGTTCACGTTAAGCTTTGTGAGCGTGTTAGGCAGCGAGGCAAGCCGAGCCTTGACCGACTGTGCAGATGCACCCGCGTCAGAGGCGGGCGCAGAAGGGGCATCAATAGCCCCGCCCCGGAGGCGTCGACCGTGCTTACTGTACCCGCTCGCGGAAGACCGTTTGAGCTGATACGTACGGCGCAAGTCTGCCTCCATCCTCCGCTGACGCTTCTCCTCCCTGGTCAGCGCAGCCGCAGGGGAGCCCAACGGATCTTCGTCATCCTCACTCCCCCGCTTTCGTCGCAGCTCGTCCTTGACTGCTGACTGTGACATTGGCCATCGAGACCCCTGTTTTGCCTTCTTCGGACCATGTAATAAAGCCTGGCGGGCCTCCTCCTCGCGGCGTGTCTGTTCTGCCACCATCCGTGCACGCTCCACCTCGCGCTTCGCCTCGAGCTCCAGTTGTCGTTTCTCGTCTTCGAATCGCTTCTGGCGCAGCTTCGCCTCCTCCGCACGGGCCTTGCGCTCTTCCTCCTCCCGTTTCTTGCGTTTGAGTTCCTCGTTCCGCTGGCGCTGCTGGAGCGCTGTCTGAACGGCACTTTGAACCTGCTTTGTCTGGGAGGCGCTGAGCGCCATGAGCGCAGCAAATCCAGAGGACATATTGAGGGGCGACAAAAAGATTAGTGTGTGTCCTGAGGACGATGTCAGCAAGAAAAATGGACGATGGAGTGCAGTTGAAAGCAAATGGAGCGACAATGTGAAATATTTGTGGTCCAAGTGGCCCAGTGAGTCAAGCGGTGGCAGTGCTCACAGCTGGCCCCAATTAGTCAGCAACTAAAGGGGCTGTGTCTACCGCTAAATCATATCGCCAGAAAATCCTCCTCCTCTGCTACTGTATCTACGAGTTTTAAAAAGGACGCGGCGGGGAATCCAACAACATTGTTGTAATCCCCATCGATTTTGCTAACCAGAACGCTGCCGATACCCTGTCCGTGTAGTGTAAACGTTGAGTAGAGGCAGTGTGTGGTAGGCATAGATGGAATCAACGCACCTGCACCGCAAACCCACCCGCCCGATCAAGCCCTTCGCCATTGTCAACGTATGCTTGGAGGAGTCGCACAGGGTGATCCACAAAATGGACAAGGGTCCGCTCCTCCATCACTCTGGCCCCAAGTCAGTGCACCATGGCCAGCCACGCCTCAAATTCCTCACCTCGTCGCATATCCCGGTGTAGTGAGAACGGGATAAACTGCAAATAGTTACAGCACCACTGGTTTGAATACTTAGGGACGCACCAAGCGACACCCCGGTCACGACCTCACACACGTTTCCATTCAAATCCATCAACATCCTCAGCTGATCCTTCTTTGACCTTGGTTTCTCCAGCAAGTCCTGCCCGGACCCAAACTCGGTCCCATGCACAGAGGGAAGCGCATGTGTCAAAACGACCGTGTCCGCTGTAAAAACGCCAGCGTGACATTTAAATCAACCAGAGGAAACAGCCCACCGCCGATAACAAGATCTGGGGGATCGTCCGGGTTCTCTCTCTAAATGCACACGTCACCCCGCCAGACCACCATCAATGAGGCAGCAAGACGCACCACGAGTCGTTCGTACACCTCTACTGCCTTGTGCGTCGCAGTCGCAACCGGATACTCGTGTATATCCTCAAACGACGACGGAGAGAGGTCCTCGGCGAAAGTCGAGGGTATGATCTCTGGTGCGAGACCCTGCCGAGCGACATCAGGTCGAGCGATGTCAGGTGTCTGTGTGCTTACGAGTGTTCGAAGAATGTCGCTTCGGCGTGGGCTAGCAGACGCCAGCACTACTCGCTTGTTCCTGAGTTTATTCACGCCTGGCGTGTCCAACGCATGCGGAAGAACAGCGTTGCGAAATACCATGTTAGTGGTAGATCAACTGAGTCATCCCCTCGACGAAATACAAATCGTAAATCAACAACGCGAGTGCAAGTAAATAACAAAGTCGACGCATTTCCGCGAAGTCACCCCGAGATTTTCTCGGTCAACTCGTCAATAAGAACCTTCAGCCTTGCTGCAACGGCATCTCTATCTACGGTCATTGCTTCGGCAAGCCCAGGCGATGTTGTTGCACCATAACCTACAGGAACATCATCAGTAAATGTAGTACTACACATCCAGCTTCGTGGAACTCACCTGACCACTTTCCCAGGGCTACCCCAAGGTGCTTGCACCATTCACGGTCTTTGATGCCCTCTTTCGAGATGAAGCCACGTTCAAATTCAATGAACTTTCGATTGGCCGCTTGGACACGCTTGATCGCCTTCAGTAGTTGCCTTTTCGGAAGCCTGGGGTTGATTGATTAAGGTGTAATTATTCTGTTAAAGTTAAGGCTTACACAGAGCTTGGTGATTCCGCTTCTTCGCATTTCTTGCACTCCTTCCCAACGAGTCTCAAGAGCTTGCATATAAGCTGACAGGTCTGATGTTGACCTTGCTTCAGCTTCCCGAGCATTTTCTTGAGGTTAACTTCGGCTGCTGTCTTCTCAATGTCGAGCCGCGCGCTAGCAGCATGAAGAGCTTGCACCGACCGGCGTAGTGGGGCAAAATCAACCTCAAGCGATGAAGTTTTGGCGAGCTCCTCCGCCCTACAATAAGCGGAAGGATAGGTGGTATTGAAGGGCAAAATGATGTCATCAGAAAGGCGGAGGACCTCAAGGCCAGCGTGCTTGGCAATTGCAACCTAGAAAAGATCATCAACTTCTGCCAAATCTGTGGGGAGTTCAAAACCGTACGTGTCGTTCGAATCCGGGGTCTCCATACACCTCTTGCCAGCGTTGTGAGTCAAAAACCGAATGATAATGGTACACGGGATCATGTCGAGTATATGTAAACCCGGCCTCAGAACTAGCGACCTAGACGATGTCAGTCGCAACTTTACGGTTCCTTGGACACTTCTCACCCCAATGTACTGCAAAAAGACCATGTAGTCACTGCCAGATCCCAAGGGACTTACACCCAAATCATTGACGGCTGCCTTCGTCTCCCTCCACACACCAGCTACTTCAGCATCGGGATTCTCTCCAAAAAGTTCTCCTTGATCCAGACGGGCATCCCAAAGGGACCGTCCTTCGGAAGTTGGGTGAAGTACCTGTTCGGCAGTACTACGCAGCAGATGGGCGAGAAGTGGTGAAGCAGATGCATCTAGGCGTGACCCGGATACAGCTGTGTCTGTATGAAGAAGTAAGATGCAAAATGCTGAGATCTTATTAGATCTAATTGCGGACAATAACCAAGGTGCTACTGTGCGGTTGGTCAATGATGGTATGACTTTGGATTATATGCCCCCAACGGATGATCTAACAGAATTGTCCTTATTAGTTGAGGAGAAAATCACACCAATTTGGAACACGCTGGGTGTCATTCCCGGTCACATCAAAGATGAAGTTGTTGTGCTTGGAAACCATCGTGACGGTGTGTATTCCACTCTGATACCCTTCATCACAACGTGAATGACTCACATGCATGTTCAGCCTGGGTAACGATACCTATATTTGGTCAAAAAGTACTAATCGATACACGCTCAGGTCATGGGGGGTGCAGATCCCTCGTCGGGCACGACCTCGCTTCTAGAAGCTGTCCATGGTTTCGGTAAATTGCTACGAAACGGTTGGAAACCCCTACGGACAATTCTTATCGCTAGCTGGGACGGAGAAGAGGTAAGTACATCCTTATTTTATTTTGCATTAAGTAAACTCTTCGTGCTCCGAGTACGGATTAGTCGGTAGTATTGAATGGGGCGAAGATTTTACAAAGCATGCTGTTGTTTATATCAACCTTGGCATGTTTCCTATACTGATGACACAGCAACTTGCCAAGAGATAGGTACTGTTTTCATAGGCAGGATAACCTGGAGTTGAAGGGTCTCCTGGGTAAAGCGACAAGAACTGGACGGAACCCCTTTGCACAGAGGTCGGGTTACGCACAGGTCCATAAGGGTACCTTGAATGCTTTAAGCCGTTTAACGGGCCACGCGTCGAATCATGGCTTACGCTAGGTAACCGTTTTTGGTCGTCGCAGTGCCATCATCCCGAGGATCAGAATATATCAGAACGGCGGCAGCACCAAGCTCCTGCGCTGCCTTGACCTGGGAACCTTGCACAAATCTAGATGGACAGTCAATCCAATGAGCATACTTTTAATCCACGAAAAATTTTCCCATAACGAGCAAGTACAATCTTTCCGGTAGAGTCGATTCCTTGCACCTTCCAATGAGGCAATATTACTACAGGCGGTGAATGGAGGTAACTGACCTGCAGCGACAAGTTCATCATAGTCTTCCTTCCGTCCGTAGTTCACGTATATGAGCTCTCCTCGGGCTTCACCACCGCGACTGATGCCATGCCACGCAGGGACCGCCGTCGTGTACTCTGCAGCCTCTGGATCGGTCTCGTCTGAGAATTCCTCCAGCTCGAGATTCCAAGCGGGCGTTCCATCCTCCCAAAAGACTTCTAAGCTGCGGTAGAGAGGAGAGTTCAGGATCGGGTAGTAGGTGGTTATCCAAGCTGTAGGCTCCCCATATGTAGAAATGTTTAATGTAGCCTCGTCGGTCCCAGCGGGATAGATTAGCACTTCTGGACCGCGGTCAATTCCTAGTTCTCTCTGGAGGTCTGCCAGGAACTCCTTTGCAGTTTCTAGGTCTCTTGGGGAGCCAGCCATGTGTGGCTTTGAAGTGCACTGGCGGGAGGTGGCAAGGGCGCTCTGCTCGTTTGGAGCACCTGAAAAGCAAGAATGAGCTCACAAGAACAATTCTCCTGCCTTCTTACCTCTTAGGCTGAGCGCATTACCGTGCTCCATGTACTCCCTCATAAGATCGATGTATTTGCTATCATCTTCAACGTGTGCTGTTTGCAGCAGTGAACACAATTTGGTCCAGGAGAGCACGACGAGGAACAGTATAGCAAGACGTGTCCATTTCTTCTGAGTAACAGATCCTGATTGTCGCTGTGTTGTAGGAGGTGGGATATTGATAGAGGCGGCCTTAACATCGCCCACAGCGGCCCACTTTCCATGCATGGTAACGTGTTTCGGTTACTATCGATGCATGTGCAATGCAACGTGCTCCTGCAATGCAAATGTTTCAAATCACTACATTCCTCTCATTCTCTACTCCCGAAAAAATTCACAGAGGTGGCTCCTTATGTATTTAGTTCGGATAGATCCTGCTTGTAAACTCGAGAGCTGACACCTAGAGATCATTAATGAGCCAACGAAGATTCGAAGTCCAAAGTATAGTAGCAGGAGACTCACTGCATGGCATTGTATATTGAATTCTTTGTGGAGAGATTGTCACACAGGATGTGACGAAATTCAATCTCCTCTTCGGCACAGTGGCCACTGCCACCTGCTCGTCGATCTAGAAAACAACAGAGATTAGAATCCGAGGCGGCCAACGAAAGGAAACTCACTGAGGCTTGTGCGGCACTCCGGGATGGTTCCTGCAAGAACTTACAGCTACCGACGACGCTACAAGAATCTTACCACTTTCCGGAGCAAAGCCCACAAAAACCAGCAGTTGCTCTCGGATGCTCAGGAAGAAACTATTTGCCATTGGGTCACGTACATGGCCATAGTGCACCTCAACATACCTGCTCTTCATTGGCTGGTTACCCCGGAATGGCACGAGATTTTCATACTTCTTTCACTTTTGACACTAGTGTCTCTAGTGCCATCTCACATCCCTCACACTCATAATAGTAGCAGACATTTCTATAATCCATCATTATTCAGATACACCGTACTAATGACTCTGTAGCAATACACCGCACATTTCAATGTCTTGTACTTTGTCCTACCGCCGCCTACGCTCTGTGGTTGAATTTTGAATCCCCGAGTGATCAAATGTGACCAAATTTTGCATTACACGCGCAAAATGGGGGTCCGAGATTGGAAGCTCTCCGTACACTCAACACAAAAAGATAAAAATCGGGAAAAATGGGCAGCAGACCGAGAAACATGCACACAATACGTATGATTGTACCGAGACGTGTTGCTGTCTTTGTTGAAGTATGGGATTGAATTTACTGAGAATTTTGCATTACTAGTGCACCGATAGTAGTAGCCGGTACGTACACTCCACCCCGGAGTCAAACAGCAGGATGACAAACGAATCTCCAAAGCCAGCAGACAAATACCTACGCGACTATTCAATCCTCCTTCTTTGCAGACTTGGGCGGCGGGGGAACCATCGGCGAGATAGACACTGACCCCACATACGGCGAAGGTGGCAAAGACGCCCCAGCAGGCCCAGAACCTACACCCGGCACATCCCCGCTCACATTCCTCAACATACTCGGCGCCCTCACTTGCCCTGCCGCGCCAAATGGTGGTGCACCCAGCCCAAGTCCAACCGGCGCCGAGCCCACCGAACCAGGTCCAAACGTCGGCGTCGGCGTCGTAGAGCCAGAAGTTGGTGGAGGTGCGGCGGGAGTCGTTGATGGATATGGTGAGTATGCATACGGACTCGCAGGCCCGAACCCGCCTGACGCGGGTGTCGCCACATACGGCGTTCCCGCACCGTCGACAACCCACCCACTCCCTTGTCTCATAACGCGCCCCGCGTTTGCGTTCGGTCGCGCGCGCAACTGTCCACCGCCCCACTTCCGTCTGACACCGGTTGACTCAGCGGCGACAAGTCCTGGAGTCGAATCTGCGCCAGAGACTGCTTCGATGGTGCGTACCGTGACGCGTAGGAAATATGATGCACAGGTGAACACTCCACCAATCACACCAACACACCTGAAACCGACAATCCAGTGCCCGTCATCGAAAAGGTAGCGTGCACATACCTGATGAATAGTTGGATGAATGAGGTCGTGCGTTGGTAGATTGTAATGACCATCGGGTCCATCTCAAACTTGAAGAAGATGCCGGGGGTACCACGATGCTCCTCCACTTTGCGGGTGTAGTGTGTGACGCTGTACTGATTCGTGTTCAGAGGTGCAGAGCGTGGCGCAACGTAGGTTGTAGGAACGACATGGAGGAAGTACTGGTATGCCAAGAAGGCTGTGAGTGCAAGTGAGCTGCACGAACGAACTGATTGGAATAGGCACATACGGTCCTTGGCAAGCTCAAACGAGTAGTCAAGTGGTTGAGCAATTTCAGGAAAATATGGCCCGAATGAAAACTCGGTGATGACATGAGAAAGGTTCATTTCTGGGGCGGTAACATTAGCATGAACGCGTGACATCACAGAAAGACAGACATACTATTGTGGGGTAGATGAGTACCACTCATGTATCCGTGGCCCAGAGTAGTGATATGCAAATTAGCTGGTAAAGGATAAGTGTGGGTGTGAGGTATGGGTGTGGTGGCGTATACTCACCCGTAACCTTCTTGACATACAGACTTCCATAGATCCGGCAAGCCTCACCGTCTGACTTGTGATTGTACGTCGGGCGGAAGTCGGGTTCGGCACGTTTGAGGAAAGAGAAAAACCCACGAGATTTCCTCGACTGGGCAACGGCCTGACGTGCGGATAGCATTCGGGCATGTTCTCTGAATGAAATCCTAATGTAAGACGACGTTTGTACAACAAAGGCGGGACGGACTTTAGAGTGGTAGCTTGGCCAATGTCGAATACAGTCTGTGAAGGCAGATGAGACGAGGCAATGAGGTGAATTCGAACACGCACCCCGTCGTGACGGAACGATTTACTGAGGAAAAGACGATCACCCATCACGTCGCGCATGTCCACGGAAAGGTCTACGCCAAGCGGGAATGAAAACGAGTCACAGTAGTACTAGCGTGGCCACATACAGTTGCAGGGTGTATTTACGACCATGTCCACGTTGATTTTCATCATACTGCTGGACTGAGTATCAACACTGAACTCATAATCGGGCCAGCCCCAGATATATTCTGCGAAATCATTCAAAACAAGGAGAATAGCGGCAAGGACGACGAAAAGAGTGAGGAAACCGCGGGATTCTGAGCGAGCCTTGTAAGCGGAAGGGAGCTTCGGAAAGGCGTCGAAC
Organism: Tubosaeta aff. heterosetosa; assembly: GCA_038094375.1. Classification (NCBI taxonomy): domain Eukaryota; kingdom Fungi; phylum Basidiomycota; class Agaricomycetes; order Boletales; family Boletaceae; genus Tubosaeta; species Tubosaeta aff. heterosetosa. The sequence continues at coordinate 155,383 of JBBPUC010000005.1, forward strand.
CGAGCGAGGCCGGGAACAGCGCCGTCGAGTCTCTGAAGGAAAGATTTCTCTTTTTCCGGTGCTACAGACATTTCAGGACCGGAGGCGTCGAGGAGACGCCAACTGAGTTGTGTTTGAAGTTGCAAGTCTACGTGGAGTGTGATCGGGTTATGAGGTGGGACCCCAGAGACCTCAGGTCGTCTATTACGCAATATTCGTCAACAATCTCCTCATCGTCGGCCACGATGAGCAACGAAGATGGTCCACTCCCAGCATCGTTGACCAGCCACAATCCACGCCAACGCCGCTCCACGTCTTATGACGACTCTGATCGCCAGGGACAAAAACGAAGACGCATAGACGTCGATTTTGTCGTCACGGACGTCGACGAGCCAACGGCGGGCACCAGCCAGTCGAGTATCTCCCTATTCTCGACATGGGAGATACCCCCAGACATTACCAAACCACCCAGTCTTATCGAACTCTCCGACTCGGAAGATCCGGTGGTCTCTCCAAAATCAGGCGGCACGCCAAGCTCTCCTCGAGCACCAGCCGCTGCCACCGCACCTGAGCCTCTCTCAGCATACACTTGCCCCATTTGTTTCTCGCCTCCAACCAACGCGACCCTGACGCCATGCGGACATATATGTTGTGGCGCGTGTCTCTTTACAGCGGTCAAGTCGACCATACGAAGAAATATGGTCCTCGCAATGGATAGGGCACCTGCACCCAGGTAGTTTCCCTCTCTTTGTGTGTATCATTCAAACCCATTCCCATTGGTCCAGATGCCCAGTGTGTCGTGCAGTGATACCAGGATGGGATGGACGTGGGGGCGGCGTAATTGGCCTGAAAATGCAAGTCATGTACTCGCTGTGATTGTTTGTACATGTTAGGATCACAAGCCTCTGGCTTCCTCATTTGGACGTGTGCAACAACTCAGATCCCGGGGCGGACGAGACGCTCGCGATTGTATCCTCAACCTTCCATGTCTGTCCAGTCCAAGTCTGCACCATCCCAACAACTCACGCCGTTTGGAGCAGCCCTGGCTGGCGCTCTGGGTGCTTGTTTTAGCAATGCGTTAGTACTCATCCCAAAGGTCGCTCGCATAGAAAACTGACATGTTTGGTGTCGCAGCGCAGTGTACCCGTTGGATGTGTGCGCGAACATCTCTACCCATCCAGTCACGCACAACTTATCCTGTCCACAGCGCCAAAACGCGGATACAAGCCACGTCGCCCACCACCAAAGGAAAGCGCAAAGATGAGCTGACCATGCTCTCCGTCCTGCTCGACATCTACAAGCGCGAAGGCATTGCAGGATGGTACCGCGGGTTTGCAGCGACTATGCTCAATACCTTTTCCATGCGTGCGTCCTCTCGTCTGACCCTCGTCTGATCCTCAGACCATCCGACAGAGTATGCCTACTTTTTCTTCTATTCCTTCCTTCGCACCTCCTACATCAAACGTCTTGCTGCGAGAGCTCCTCCAGGCTCTAAAACACCCATGCTATCGACTGCTGCTGAGCTCTCGCTTGGCGCCGGCGCCGGCGCCCTCTCCCAAATCTTCACGATCCCTGTGTCCGTCATTGCGACCCGCCAACAAGTCGGACGCGCATCCCGCACGAAACCCACCACCGATCACGACGAGGGGGACGACTCATTCCTGAGCGTTGCCCGCGAGATCATCCGCGAAGACGGCGTCACCGGTCTGTGGTTGGGTATCAAACCTGGCATGGTGCTCACTATCAATCCCGCGATCACGTACGGCATGTACGAGCGATTGAAGACCGTCCTCGTACAAGCACGCGCCGCAGCGGGTGCATCTCCTACGCTCACGCCCGGCATATCATTTGTGCTCGGCGCGTTCAGCAAGATGCTCGCTACGATCGTGAGTCGTTGTGGCGTGTCGACGCGACTGATGGCTGACCTCTGGCAGGCGACTTATCCATATATCATGGCCAAAGTGCGTATTCAGGCACGCACATCTGATGACGCGCATGAGGAACAGGGGCTGCCTCAGGCTGCGCGGTCGCGTGGGAGAGCGACACAAGCGGGCGCAGTTGGGCTGTTGATCCGCGTGCTCAAGAAGGAGGGCTTCGTGGGCTGGTACCAGGTACGGCACCGCGATCCGTGCTCACATGCCATCTCCGAACATAAATCTCTCCGCAGGGTATGTCAGCGCAGATCATTAAGGCGGTGCTCTCGCAAGCGTTATTGTTCGTATCCAAGGAGCAGTTTGAACGATGGACACTCGTCTTGATGATCTTGTTCTCCAAGTTGAGAGCTACATCATGACAACCTGGTGCGGATGTGTATGGCGGCGACATATCCAGTGGAGGTGTTATTTAGACCTTGTTCTACGACGGGACGAGACATGGCTTTGTGTCGCCTCAGCACAACACAGTCGTGTAGAGACAAGTCCTCGGCACTCGGTTAGAGCCTAACAAATCTAGCCTATTGAACGACATGAATTAAATTTAATGCATGAAAACGTCCGATCTCATTTCACGATGCGCAGCACTTTGGGACCTATGTTCGAACTCCGACTGGCTGAACCGACACGTGATGCGTAATAGCTACACTACCCTAATCAACAGGCTAGCTCACTTGAAGTGAACTTTGAGTGACTCCCTCACACAGCATATGCCATTAATAGCTCATATTGCAGTGGAACCATCGCATTCCGATGCGCCGCATCGGGCGACAACAGAACTTGATTCGTACTCAGTACAGAATACAGGGACAGAGCGAGGGGTATGACGGATATGAAAAAACGCCAAAGCAAAAAACAACCGAAAACGAAAGTGACCGGCGGTGGACCAAGGTTGTTCGCCGAGATCGAGATCATAAATAACGAATGATGCGATCGAAACAAACAGCAAATGAACGAAAACACGACGCAGCCTGGGCCGATATGGGTATTGGTAATGATGATCGATGAAATGATGATCTGAGTGGGTGTCAAGAGAGCGTGAGGGACGGAGGGGTATGACTGCGAAAGAACGAACAGGAAAAGTGTGCAAGGCATGTGGATGATACAAATGCGCAAATTAAATAGTATGCAACAAGAGAACCAGAAAGAGAAAACACATCAGTGACAGGGCGCAGTATACAACGTCCATCTTTTTACCCAGGTAAAGTCGAAGGAAAGGTCGAAGCATGTGCGGAAAGATAAAACAACACCGGAAACGCGAGGCCCCAGCGAATATGCGAGGTACAGTGAAGTGCATGCAAACAACAGCCGTGTGTTCGTATAAATATACGTAGCCGTTTGTCGGCGCCGTCGTGAAATATGGTCCGTGAATTGGGGTGGGATATCCTCCCCTGTGTCAGCTGTGTCCGTGTCAAGGCTAAGCCCCGCACGGAACTGCCACTATGTCTCGCCCTAGACCCCATCTCTCGGGTCTCACAGCGGGCTCCGTGTCGTCACCCATCATCACATCGTCGTCTTCATGTGCAGAAACGATCCGCTCTAGTTCCCTCGTCGCAGACAGGATCGCGATCGCCAGACGCGGGCCCATTCGCAAAATCTGTTCTCCTTCGGGTGAGCTGCGCATCCTTCCCTTGAGTGCCGTGCGGTACAGATCTGGCTCTGCTTTTGAGCGTGGAAAAGTTGCCCGAGGCGGTAGCAATTTCCGCGTCGGAGCAAGTGGCGATGTTGTGCGAATGTGGTCCGCTGTGGGCTGCGACTGTGCTTTGAGCGCCACACGGGTCCCACGTTTGGGGAAGGTTGTTCCGGTGGGTGAAGCGGGTGGCGTAATAGTGAACATGGCCCGCTTACGACCAAGTTGCTGCTCTCTATGGTATGAGCGCATGCGGCTTAGGGGTGCAAGGTGGGGGGTGGGAATGGGGGTGCGTGCGCGAGTGGGAGTAGATGTCATGTGCAGGAATGAGCCACCTTGGTAAGTACTCTCGTCGTTAAGGTCGGACAAGCAAAGGAATGATTCAGTACGGGTAAGCATTGTGCGGGAGGTCTTTCGGGGTAGAGGTTCAAAGAAAGATTTGGTGCGTTTGCGTGGATTGGGACACGGAGAGGGGAGGGGAGAGACGACGGGACAGGGCATAAGTAGGGGGGAAAGGAGTGAGACTCGGAGACGCGTCAAAGTGACTTGATAAATCCTGTGGCCAAAACAAAAGCAGTGCCCATGATCGGACAAATGATTACATAATCACGGTGATCATGCCTGGGATGGACATTTGTTTCCACACTGGTCAATGGCGAGACAATGAGTGGACTGACCAAATGATTGGATTCTGACCGAAATAAAATGGATAGAACCAACGAAGACAACGAGTGTCCCTCAAAGCGTCAAGCGATGCCGTCCAGGATACCAGAACTGTGGCGCCACCCGAAATGAACGTCGTCTTTTGTCAAGGGGAATGGAACAAGGCGTCAAAGTAAACCTACCCCGGTCTCGAACGTTGCCTCGCACATTATGGAAAAAGTGACGACACCGAGTAATGAAGCAGATTACCGTCGCCAATACGCATGCGCAAATGAACCCTGCTTGTCAATCCGCTCGTTACCTTGTGTACACAACGTCGAGAAGGCGAGTAGGCGTCCGTCCTTGTAATAGTTGCACAAGGTTGTGTTCGGAAAGGGCCATTGGTGAGTACTTGAGTCTTTTGTCGTTCGCGTAATGGAAATGTCACATGACCAAATGAGACTCGCTTGATGCAACTCGTCCCTTATCGTGAGCAGAAGAGAAGTCCCTTGGCTTCGCTCATTTTTGTTCGGAACCAACCGCTCGAGCTTGTTCCCCGCAAATGTACATCTTACCGAGGGAGCATGACAAACTCTTGCTCCACCAGGTACTTTTTAATTGTCGCGTAGGCGCCAGCTAAACTGCATCCCGGATTCTTGACAAAAGGCAGGCACCCTTGCCCAGAAGCGCCTCGCGCGAGGATTGCAACTTAATGTTAACGAAGCCACCGCGCTCATCGCTTCGCAGCTTCAAGAACGCATCCGCGATGGGCGGCATTCCGTTGCAGATCTAATGGACTACGGCAAGGCCCTGTTGGGCCGTAGGCACGTCCTTCCGGGCGTCGCTCCGAGACTGGATCAGATCCAAGTGGAGGGGACATTTCCAGATGGGTCAGCGTGTCGCTATCCGTTTTGATCGTAGGCTGACTGGGTTGCCCGACGGTGGCATATCAGTGTTTTCTTAGTGACTGTACACGATCCTATCTGTACCGATAACGGCGACATCCCAGCCGCCCTTTACGGATCATTTCTGCCTACCCCGCCTAACGATATGTTTCCAGAACCTGATCCCACGGCAGACAGTCCCGAGAACCTACCTGGTGCAATCATCGCAAGGAAAGAACGCATCGTGATAAACCGCGGTTGCGAACGGATCAGGATCAGAGTCACAAACAACGGCGACCGTCCCATTCAGGTGAGTCAACATTTCAACATATCTCCCTCAGATGCTCAGATGCGTAACAAAGGTCGGCTCACACTACCACTTTTCCGAGACGAACAAGGCGCTCGAGTTCGATCGGATTAAAGCGATGAGGAGACGCCTCGATATACCCTCTGGGACAGCTGTACGATTCGAACCTGGCGATTGCAAGACCGTCGTGCTCTGTTCTATCGGGGGAGAAAAGGTGGTTAAAGGAGGCAACGGACTCACTGACTTCATGACATCCAGATTGGCAGCGGGAATCTCCGACGACATTTTTCGAGGCTTTGGACACACTCCAGAGCCTGATGCTTGTCCGTTCTTCGCAGATACGTATATGGGCCGCGAGGAGTACATATCTATGTTTGGCCCCACCGTTGGGGATCGCATCCGTCTTGGGGATACGAGTCTTTGGATCCAGATCGAACGGGACACGGTGAGCCAAACTATTCCCTGTTTGTTTAACTGTCTCAAATTTGCGTAGGCCGTGTATGGCGATGAAGTCAAATTCGGAGGCGGTAAGTGTGGCCTGACGATTTCACTGTAGTTGACTCATTTTGTGTCCAGGAAAGACCATCCGGGATGGTATGGGCCAAGCCTCTGGACGCAGCTCTGCAGACACGCTAGACCTTGTCATTACGAATGCTGTGATCGTCGATTGGACGGGGATATACAAGGTAGTGCGATCTTTTCGTGGTGCAATCAGTACCTTGATAGTATTATAGGCAGATATCGGTGTGAAGGCTGGTATCATCGTTGGTATTGGCAAAGCCGGGAACCCCGACGAGATGGATTGTGTGGATTCGAATTTAATCATCGGCTCATCTACAGAGGTGATCGCCGGAGAGAAATTAATTGTTACCGCTGGGACCATCGATGTGCACATTCACTACATCTGTCCACAACAAGTAACCGAGGCGCTCGCTGTCGGCACGACGACAATGGTCGGAGGTGGAACTGGTCCCAGTGCTGGAACGAATGCGACCACGTGCACACCTAGTCCCTTTTACATCAAAGCAATGTTGGCAGCGACCGACGGGCTTCCTATGAATTTCGCGTTTACTGGTAAAGGCAATGACTCGGGTCGTCCAGCCCTTGAGGAGGTCGTCAAAGCGGGTGCTGCAGGACTCAAACTCCACGAGGATTGGGGCTCCACGCCGGCCGCAATTTCCAATTGCCTCGACGTTGGTGACGAATACGATGTCCAAGTCAACATTCACACCGATACTCTGAACGAGAGTGGTTTCGTCGAGAGTACGTGCACCCACATGTGATCATGACCGTGATGAAACCGTGTTTTGTAGGTACGATCGAAGCGTTTGGCGGGCGTACGATTCACACGTACCACACCGAGGGCGCAGGTGTGTAAGTGATATTTTACTTTGACGAGCTAACACGAAATAGGCGGCGGACATGCTCCTGACATCATTGTTGTCTGTGGGCTCGATAATGTCCTCCCATCGTCTACAAATCCTACTCGTCCATTCGCGGTAAACACCCTCGACGAGCACCTCGATGTGAGGGATTCTCGCACACGGACCATACTATACTTACCCTGGTCATCGGAAGATGCTCATGGTGTGTCATCACCTCGATAGGAACATCCTCGAAGACCTCCGCTTCGCAGAGTCGCGGATCCGGGCGGAAACGGTTGCCGCGGAGGACGTGTTGCAAGACATGGGCGCGATCTCGATGATCAGCTCAGACTCGCAGGCTATGGGACGTGTGGGCGAGGTCGTGGCACGAACATGGCGCACCGCGAGTAAGCTCCGGACACTCCGCGGACCGTTGACTGAGCTTGACGACACGGGCGAGTGTGATAACGGCCGCGTGAAGCGCTACGTGGCTAAATATACCATCAATCCGTGCGTGCACTTTCGCTATTTGGCCGTGCGCGTTGCGCTGACAGGACCAGCGCGATCACGCATGGGATTGACGGGTACGTAGGGTCAGTCGAGGTGGGAAAGCTCGCTGACCTGGTGCTGTGGAAACCGGAGAACTTTGGTGCGACACCCGAGATGGTGCTCAAGTCGGGCGTCATCGTGTGGGCCCAGGCAAGCTTTCCCTTGTACCATATGTCGTGTTCTGACGTTCCTGACGATAGATGGGCGATGCGAATGCATCGATACCAACCGTCCAGCCTACGTACGGTCGCCCAATGTGGGGCGCCTTCCCCCATGCCGCAGCGCTCAACTCGCTCGCGTTCGTGTCACGTGTTTCCATTGAGAACGGGACAATCGCGTCGTATGGGCTCGCGAAGCGCGCCGTGCCCGTCGTTGGGTGCCGCCGCGTGACGAAGCGGGACATGAAGTGGAACGCAGCGCTGCCGGCGATACGCGTCGATCCAGAGTCGTATGAGGTCCGTGCGGACGGGATCGTGGTGGACATAGAACCTGCGCGGCAGGTGAGTCTTGCGCGGACGTACAATCTATTTTGAGGGGAAGACAGGAGTTGCTGCTCCATTAAGAACGATGTTACTTTGCATTTGATCCATGTGTATGTATAACTATGATTGGAACAAAGAAAACTATGTCGAGACCAGATCCTTGTGTATGTACTACAGTTCAACCCTGCATTGGTCCAAAAGATGTGAAAGCGTACAAGAAGCCATGGAAACGTTAAGGAATGTAAAGGCAGAGAATGGAGCGCTCACGCGATAATGATACAGTGTGTTCCATCGTCTAACGAATGCGGCCACCTTTAGTACACTGTCACCTCGCCGAACAGGGTCACAGACTCTGTCGTGCGAAATGCGCTGTCCGGGATTTCCAAGTAGCTGTTGTAGCTCTCGCTAGTCCCATCATCCACGCCACGTTCGAAAGTGGCAGCGCTAGCGCAGGGGGCACCCACGCGCATGAGCGGCAGGGGACCCGCCCCAGTGACCGCAGCAATCTCCTCCCAAAGACTTTTCTCCTCCTCGTCTATCGCGTAGGCGAAGACCTCCCGGATACGACCCGCAAGCGCGATACGCTCATCGTCAACGCCGGCGTACACACTCGCCTCGCGGGGCGAGAATGCATGAAGCTTGGTGCGCTGTGTGTAGTGCGACTGTTGCTGGCGGTAGCGGAACGCGAGCAGCCTCTTGCCAATGGTGTCCCGTTTGCACTCTTCGCAGTGCATGGAGGTCGTATCCCAATCCAACGTCTGATGATTGTCGCATACCCTGTAAACAAGACGGTGGTAAAACGATGAGACTCAGGGTTGGTATGACATCGGGAGAGACAAGACACGCACGTGCGTACTCTCTTTGGGGGACGTTTGGAGTACCGAGGCGACGGGTTGTTGGACAGAGAGGGCATGCGTAGTTGATACTCCGGATCAGTGGATACGTCACATGCCGGAGTCACCGTGCGAAGGGGACTTAATGGCGATATGATCTTGGGCGCGTATTTGTTTCGAACCGCATGGCGCAGGAGGCACTCAAGATCTTCTTTTGATGTACTGGAATCTCCCGCGAGTGCTTGCGCTTTTTCCAACGATCTCGTGTCCAGCAGATATATATTGTTCTTCCATTTTGTCTGTAGTCTAGGTGAAGGCGGGGACCAAGGGGAATGGGGCTGTGTTGCTGAAGAGTTGCGGTGAGGTATCGTTGACACAACACGGCTTCTTTCTGCTCCTATGGGCGGTACGGCCTTTGTGGGCTCTGAAGCCCTAAGAGGCTGTGAACCGAGAGCCAAAGATAACGACAGCGAACCACGAGAGTGTAGATCGGGTTCTGAGCCACTACACCTCAAGTCGGGATGGCGAGGGGGAAGACCAGGAGGTGTGGGGTGTGACGAATTTACAGCGTCGACAGGCGCATGAATTGCCTTTGCTGGTGCGGAGTCTGATTGCCAAAGCTCCGTAGGTGGCCTGCGCACGGACGGCATGGAGTTAGTGCGCGAGCGAATAGGTTGAAGGTTTTCTGATTTCCAGCTGGGGGTCCGCATTGACTTTGTTGTGGGTTCAGTCTGGAAAACATCTGGCAGATTCCAGGTTGAAGTAGACTGGAGAAAAGTAGCACGTGACGATATCTCAGAGTCGGAGCTGGGCGGCCTCACAGGGTTGCTGTGCGACGGTGTACCGGAACCTACAACTGGAGCGAGGGGCGGCCATGAGCAGACGGGGGCGCTGAAGGTATCGTGGGGTCGCGCTCCGGAGCTCACGGCTTGTTCCGGGAGCAAGGCCCGGAGATCGGTGACGAAGAAATGGCGGGACGACGCAGAGCCGGACGAGTGGGACGGTCGGTTGCGCCTCTCCAAGTCCGTTGCAGACAGCGGATCTAGTTGAATGTCGAGTCTAGCCAGCAAGCCTCGGGCCAAGAGTCACCGCAACTCACTCAAAGGTGCTCGCTTGGAGACATGGCAGCGCTTGAGCTCGACACCTTGATCTTGTAAGAAGGCTGCCTGCGAGCTGGTGAACGAGGAAGAGGGCTGTGTGGAGATCATTTAGAATACAAAAGTGAAGGGTGCAACTGTGTGATGAGATTTGGCTGGCAACGTTGACTTATAAACGCAGCGAAGGGTCATCTGCACCGCTTCGTCAGGTTCGCTGACCATCTCCGTGAATCTGGTCCAGCCCAAAAGCGTACAGCTCCTTGTTGGAACCCACGACTCATCGTACCCGAATGGCCCAAGAAGGGCAGGACCTTTGTAGTGCTGAGGCTTACGGTCATGCTTATTGTAAGTGAATTAAATAAATTAAAAGAATTGATGGCTAATGCAAAAGATTGGCAGTACAATGACAACAAAAGAACGGGCGACAACACCAGTGCGGCAACAGCGAGGTCGTTTAAGCTCGAGGTGGAGGACTTCACCGCCTGGATATGTCAACAGGGACTTTCGTTGCAGTCAAAGTCTTGTTCGTTTCTTGTGTTGCAGACAAGTGGTTGACACTGGTGTCTGTGCAGAAGAGGCGAATCTGGCCGCCACAAAGGAATGGGATGATCGGGAATATGTGTGATGAATTGGAACCGCACGCTTCCCTGCGAGACACGCCAGGTAGGGTCCACCGTGAAGAAAATCGTGTCTTCTGGCTGACGCGCCCCTGGAGCTGTTAACTCGCTAGGTGGTGATGGGCCCATACATCGGTTGCTGGCTGGTGCCTTGTTTGGTATCGCCTCTCTAGGCACAACGAATTCAACTTTAGCTCCTCGTGTTAACGGTGCGCCTCCGTCACTGAGATTCGGGGCGGACTTTGCACAACGAAGCTTTTTCGGAGGCCGGTCCCTGGCCATACCAAACAATGCCTCGAGTGCACCGGCCGACTTCTTCTCTGTGTCTTTCTTCTCTGAATTAGATCTGAGGCAAGCGAGGTAAGAATGAATTCTCAAAATACGCTGATTACAGTATACCACCTCGCGTTGAGGAATCCCCATCGATGCCATATGCCTGTGGCGATTCTGGATGACTTAGTGGAGGGAGAAGCGGAGGGAGTGTCCCCCAGTTCAGGTATAGGAAAAGAAGCTGGTGTTTGACACGTGGTATTTTGACCATGACGCCTCCTGCGATGTGCGCGCTTTCAATCCAGCTATTAGCACCGGTTGCAGCAGGAATTGAGAATGACACTTACTGCGCTTAATCCAGCTTCATTCCAGAGTTCGTGCAGTTGACTCCTGTCTCCTGACAGTGTAGACTCAACGCTTCTTGACGGATCTGTGTTTGGATAAGGTATAGGCGTGGGTTCCTCATGTTCTACTGCATTGTCGATGTTGGCAGGGATGTTAGGGAGCGCTTTCTCTCTGTCCAGAGAGAAAGACATAGTTTGGCGCGACTCTGTGCGTAGATGGAGGTGAACGTTGCGTTTATAATCATTGTGGACGTGCTTTGTGGTACAGTGTGGACAACCAAAGCGCGTATGTTGTCTGGTGCGCGCCAGTCACGTGACTAATATAATCATCCCGGACCGCGGGTATAGATTGCCACCCGCCGCAGCACCAGTCTGTTGATTTCGTGCTCGAACGGCCGAAAATCCCGATTAAAGTTCGGCGCAAATGCCGAACCTATAGTCAATTATAAATCCGATGTACGTCAAAGACTGCCGTTTTACGTTTCTTACGATCCTTCATGTCCTCTCAGGCGATAGACGAAGAAACACCTCTGTTGCAAACCCAGGATAAACAGAGCAAGGGAAAAACACCGTTACCCTGGCGCCAGTTCTCTATCGTTCTCTTTCTCCAACTCGCGGAGCCACTCACCCTCCAAGTCATCGCTCCGTTTGCCCCTCAGGTACATCGTCTTGGTTTTCTATACTCATGCGTTTTCTCATCTAGTTGCCTCCTAAGTTAATCCGGGACATTGGTATTACCAACGGTGATGAAACTCAAGTTAGTTATTATGTAGGGTTATTGGTACGCTTCATGGTCTCGCCTAAAGTTTTTCAGTTCCATGATATCATCTTAACTTTGTAGCATTCGTTGTTCTTTGCAACACAAGCCATCACTGTGTTACACTGGAGCCGACTATCAGATCATATAGGTCGGAAACCTGTCATCTTGGTTGGTTTATGTGGTTTGTCCGTTTCAATGTATTCTTTTGGTCTGTCGAAGACCTTCTGGGGATTGGTAATGAGGTACTTTATCTTTGCATTGAACATATCCATGATTACTGACAATAAATCTATTTAGTCGTTCCCTCAATGGCGCCTTAAACGGAAATATAGGTGTCATAAAAAGCATGATGATGGAAATCACGGATTCTACGAATATAGCACAAGCGTATGCATTTATGCCAATAGCCTGGTCCGGTGGTGCTAGCATAGGGTCAGTCTCTTGCTCTAATCAATGTGGTACGATTTTGCTCACCTGATTGTATCCGCATGCACAGTCCTTATATTGGTGGCTCGTTGTCAAAGCCGGCGGACCAGTTCCCTAGTGTCTTTGGGAACTGGGAGTTTTTCAAAGAGTATCCTTATTTTTTGGCGTGCGCGGTGCCCGCGACATTTTCCCTTCTTGCGTGCGTGATTACATACCTGTCCTTGAAGGAGGTTAGTGTGCAGTACTTTCACCTGTGTTTGGCTGAATTTTGTCTACAGACTCTCCACCACTGTGTGCCATTTAGTCAGTTGATCAAGGCAAAGTTTTACAATGCATCTTCCCAAAAAACTGTTCCGGTTACACCCGACTTATCTAGCGGGACGCTGGCGAATGAGGAGATAGGAAACCCTGTCGAGGTAGATGAAAGACCGCTACCCTTGCGTGCCCTCATGGTGCCACGCGTGTTGATTGCTGCAGGCAACTATGCAGCTCTTTCCTTACTTGATATAGCATTTCGAGCTGTGCAGCCCGTCTTCTTTTCTACTCCCATAGAGCTTGGAGGGCTTGGTCTTGATCCACCGTGTATTGGTAATATTCTTTCTGCCTACGGTTTATTGAATGGGTTGTTCCAGGTCTTTTTCTTTGCTAAACTGCATGATAGATTTGGTTCCAAGGCTATCTATTCCCTTGCCATTTTTTTCAGCATCCCTCTAATTATAACTTTTCCGTTGCTCAATGCTCTCGCCCGAACTCAAGGATTGAGTTGGATGGTATGGTTCATCATTGGAGCGCACGTCGTGTTCGCGATCGGAATGAATTTGGGTTATGGTAAGCTACTCTTTGATTATGAGTTTCACTACTCATTCACCCACTAAGCCTGCATATTCATCTATATCGCGGCTGCTTCCCCTAACCGAGCTTCTCTTGGGGCCACCAATGGGATTGCCCAGTTGCTCGTTTCGATCATGCGCGCAGTTGGACCTGTCGCGGCAGCGTCCATGTTTTCTATTTCTACCAAATCCCCCGAGCGGGCATGGTTTGCATATTATTTTATGCTGTTACTCGTCGCCATCGTCGTTGGCGCCTCGTTATTTCTTCCACGGAAAATCTGGGGTCGTGACTAAGATCCTTTCATTGCCTGGGATAACTTCTACCTCGCGTATGATGCTGCATGTTGTATTTGTACGGAACGAATACCCATGATGTCACTGCATTTACCATAATCAATCTTCGTTTAGTCTGAAGTACGAGTACAGGCAGTTGACGAGGTCAGAAGATAGTAAGTATGTCATACTCTACAACACATAAAAAGTAGCGCGGCGTGTATCGATACAAGCGTGTGGGATCAGCAAACAAGATCCGAATCTAGTAATGTAAAAAATATTCATAACAAAAGACTTTCCTTCCCTCCCAACATCAACTTCCACAGACGGCGGAGAGAATCTCAAACACTTCGCTTTGTTTCTCTCGGAATGTCTTAACCTTGGAGATATTCAATGCGAGCGCGTTAATCCGGTTGGAAAACGCCACCGTTTTCCCTTCGATGCTCTCCCTTCTTGCAAGGTGTTCTCCGTTGCAATCGTCCGACCCCTTATCGCAACCGACGCCATCTTGTAGAATTCGTTTCAGCTCATCCAGCCGAGGAATCGTTGCTTCCTCTCCCCGCTGCGCGGCATCGATAGCCGCTGCCGTATCCTCCTTCCGAATCTTCTTCACCTGTTTGCCAATATCCGCGAGTTCAACCATCAAAGGTTTGAGAGCGTCTGGGCACTCGCTAATGGTTAATTGCATACCAGCCCCGCCATCAATCGAGCCGTCTGGTTGTGTCGCTCTTATGCTAACTTCGATGATGGCAAGAGAGACCGATGCAAAGTATGCGCGAGGAGGGTCCCACTTGAGAAGTCGGCCCAGAGTCGCGTTACCAGCCAGGACGTCCCCAAGGGCAGCATAGAGGATCTGGCGTATCCTCTCCAGCGCGGGGGAATTATGCGGGAATAGCACCGGAGACGGTGTCCTGGCCGGAAAGGTGGACAATGGAGACTTGGGCGAGCCGTTTTGGGCCCCGTTCTTGTGCCCTGAGCCGGACGGGCCGTCGTATGCGGGTGGAGGTACGAACGATGTCTTGACTTGGAGGGTGGCACTGCTAGAGCCTGCGTCAAGCGCGGCTTGAAGATCGCTCGCATACCTGTCTTGAAAAGAGCGTCTCTGAGAGATCTCGATCGCTACTGCGCGGAGATCGGCTGCGATCCCTGAGACTGCGGGGTTAGGTGGGACAGTGATCGGTTGGAGACCACAAATGACGCGGGCGAGATCATGCTGGTACTCTGGGTCGAGGCTCTGTATCTTGGGCACGGCCGATGCCCACACCCGGAGAAAACCAAGGAAGGATGGTGGGCAATTTGATTCCGTGAGTTCACGGGGTTGTGCTGATTTCGAGGCCCTGGGAAGCGGCACGGATGGTGGGAAGGTGGTACAACGTAGAGCTGCAAAGTAGAGGCAGAGGGCAGGCCCTAGGGCGGTGAATGAGAACTGCGAGACCGGCAACCGGTACTTTCTTGCTCACCAGTGATCATCAGATCCCCCTCTGCACTAGCGAGCACTTCTGGCTCGAGGAGTCTCTCGACCTTTGCATGGGTCAGAGAGGACTTGAGGTAGCTATGGAAACTGTCTTGGACGTATTCCTCAGTGAGCCTTGTCTCGTCGTTCATGGATGTATTAGTCTGCTGTAGAGCCAGCTTATGACTGCGTACTAATGCGGTGTTGTCAGCATCGCTTAGTAATGAAGGCTGTGCTTGGTCTTGTGGATGACGTATTTGTGCAGCCCTGTGGTAAAAACCCACCTGGCACCAACAATGCCCTCGTTCCATTCGCACCACAAGCGCGTGTACCATGTCCGCGTACATGCAGAAAGTAGGCGTCAAGCTCTTCCGGCAACATTTGGAGCACTACGCCCCTCCTGACCCTGTCTACGAGTATTACAGCGACGCCAAGGGCAAACAGCGTCGCAAAAAGGTAATCACTGCATTTTCTCACCTCCACTGCACACATGTTTCGTTGGCTGATTTTTTTCTCGGTCCCTCTACTAATCAGCGCGGTGTGCCTGCTGGTATTTCCTCCCGCGATGCCAAAATCCTCAAGACGGTCCAGCGACGGGCCCGTTGTCTCGACAAGAGTTTTAATCTGTGCGGTCTCAAATTCGGCTGGACCTTCATTATCGGCATCATTCCCGGCGCGGGGAACGTCGCCTGTGCCGCGCTCAACTATCTCCTTGTGATACGCAAGGCCCGCGAGGCCGATTTGCCACCGTGGCTTCTTGGCAGGATGCTGCTCAATAATACCGTGTCAGCCTGTAGTGGCATCGTTCCCGTCGTCGGAGATATTATCGTTGCTGTGTACAAGGCCAACTCAAGGAATGCGATGCTGTTGGAGGAGTTTTTGCGTATCAGAGGCGAGGAGTATCTCAGACTGCAGGCGGAGAGGGAAGACGAGGTAAGGAGTGGCCGGACCCTCGCGAGCGGCGTCTCGCAGAGCGACATGGAGCAGGTCAAACCTGGCGCAGGGATGGACGAACCTGGGCGGAGCTTTAGCTCCCTCTTTTCGCAGAGGGCGAACAAACAGTCAACACAACTCAGTGGCAACCAGGGAAGATTTATCGAGCATATGAATAGCTGATCGAACGGTATACGTTTTATGGACACGAGACTTGCGGGTCGCGAGGGCATCTACTTATGATTACGGACTTTTCCCTCGAGATACATGCGACATTTGTAGCTATATCCGCTGTATGTTAATCATCTATTTTCGTTTACTGTGCAGATTACATACATTGTTCACTATGGAAGCTGGGTTGTAGTGATAAGGATAGATCGCAAGTGAATGGCTGTGCTACTTGGTTGGAATAGTCCGAAATAAATAAATCATGCTCGTGTGAACCAACTCCAAAGTTGAACCTCTCGTTTCGAGAATCATGGGAAGAAAGACTACCGCAGTCTTGACAATTGCTGGTACGGACCCGAGTGGAAGGGAAGGAATCCAGGTTTGTAGATTCTTTTATCCCACTGCTCAGAGTGCACCGATGTCACCCCAGGCCGATCTCAAGACTTTCGCGGCACATGAATGCTATGGCACCAGCGTCGTGACTGCGATAACTGCCAAGACTGCGGACGAGATGCAAAGACACATTTTACTCCCAGGCTTGGTAGAAGGGCAGGTCGGGTTCCTTGTCGATATTCGAACAATCAGCCTCCGAACACTTCAATCTAGATCACATCTGCGCTCAAGGACATCCAGGTGAACGCAATTAAAACTGGAGCCCTCTTCGACTCCGCGATTACGAGGTCTGTTGGATCAAGTCTCCGCGTGCACTTCAAAGCGCATGGTCGTGTTCCCTTTGTCTGCGATTCCATCTACGTCTCGGATTATGGTGTTGCCCTTTCGAAGGAAGATGCCCAGACAATCGTGAAAGAATTGTTTCCTCTTGCACGGGTCGTAACGTTGCGCGAAGTGGACGCTCAGTGTCTACTCAATATACAAGGATATCAATCCAAGATTACCTCGCTCTACGACTTGCTTGTAGCAGGACAGAACCTTCTTACACTCGGGCCGCAGTCCGTGCTCTTGAAGGGCGCTCAGACTCTCGTTTCTTTAAATGATATTTTGACGGTCAACGTTCCGGACGGCGCCTCATTGGACATTCGATCTGACTTCCCATTGGGTGACAATATCGAGATCCTTGGAATCAGCGACTCTTTGGAGACCAAAGATTATGTCGTAGACGTGCTTTGTTGCGCAAGTAGCTCGGAATCTACTCCCATCACATTCATCTTGTACCCCCGGAAAAGCCCAAAGTTAAAGGACATTCAAGGGGCAGATGCTACACTAAGTGCAGCTCTAGCTTGTGCCCTTGGTGATGGAATCGCAGGTAGTTATTCTGGGAGCAATATGCGCCACCTTTTTGCTTATCTTGTGAACTTCAGTCGAAGAAGCCGTTGCACTAGCGACAACATTCACGCAATTGAGCATTGAGACTGCTTCACACTTTGGAAGAGGGTGTGGTCCTTCGCATTTAAACCACCTTCACTCTACGTCTACGCTCACTGTTCCGCCGTAAGAATGTCGACTTGGGGGACTCCTCTATCGCTTGAGCTTTTTTTTACAGAAAAACGCCACGGTTCCCATACCCATTGACGTTCAAGTTTATTCAAAACACTGTAGCCGTATGGAAACGATACGTACGACATGATTTTGTAGTTCAGCTGGGCAAAGGAACTCTGGATCAGAGATCGTTTCAGCATTTTATGAGGTGAGACATATACATTTCACGGATTCCCCCACTCATACTCCATCAGGCAGGATTATCTTTATCTTAAATATTATGCGCGGGCATATGCGTAGGTTTTGTTTTACCAACGTGAGATCGTCTCAGAGTCAGCATATAGGCTATTGGCATCCAAATTCGATGACTATGCATCGATCAACGACGCTGCAAAGGCAATCCTCGGCATTTCAGACGAAATCCCCCCAGATGCTTCAACTGGTGTGTAGATATCACCCTTTGTTTCTCCCCTCGATTGTTCATTGGAAACAAGGTAGTCCGTTGAAGCTTCTGATATCGAGGAAAAAAGCTATGCACGTCTCGTTTTTTGCGCAATGGGATACATCTCTTTGTGATTTAGATAACACGCCCGAGTCGCCCGCTACAACCGCATACGGTGCGTTCCTCATCGACACGGGCTTACGAGGTACGCCTATTTGCCTGAGCTCCATGTACTAGTTTATACCCAAGTTCTATCTGGCAGGCGACACGAGCTCGCTCATCATGGCGGTCGCTGCCTGCCTGTTAGGATATGGAGAGGTGGGTTTGTGGCTGAAAAAGGAAGCCGAAAAACCGGACTCCTGGGTCGTATGGCAAGGCAACCCATACCTTGAGTGGATGGAAGAATATTCCGGAAAGAGATATCAGACAGGGGTTTCCTCTGGACTCGGTAGACATACTACTTTCTCGGATGAATGTTATCTGACCATTTTCCTCGTCCTATAGAACTGATGGAACTTTTGGCGGAAAGTGATGCACCATCACACTCCAGATACGATGTGTGGTTTTCCATCTGGGAGAGAACTGTAGGATTCGAGAAGGCATTTTGGGACATGGCGTTAAACCTGTCATGAGGATGGGCCACTGAAGCATCAGACATGATTTACCTTGACTTGATCTTGAGGTTCCCCGGGATCCGGTGTGAGTAAAGTAACTCGAGACTAATGGAATTATACACGCAACACTGCAACACAGCGGAGGAGTGAACTCACGAAACGAACTTCTCAGTGATTATGTCTAATCATTCAACTCCCAGCTAACACCACAACCACAACCACTTTTCGCCTGCGGATTCCCAGAGACACGGAACGAGCTCCCTATGAGCTCCGTAGCATAATCAACTGTCGACCCATTCAGCATGTGCAGGGATACGGCATCGATAAGCAAGTTTGAGGGGCGAATGTCTGGGTGAGTGAAATGACTGAGGAAGAGGTGAGCCAGAGCGAACTCGAGCACACGAGGCAACGACGCACTAGTCTTCTGGAGCGCGTTCATGTGCAAGCTCCATTCTGTATTGGTATCCGTGGCAACCTCCCGACTCGACTGATATACGCAAGGCGACGTCCGTATCCCCTTCTCGCGTCGATATGCGTTGAAGTTGCTACGAACCTCATCAGAACCTGCTCGTCAATTTCAAGAGAACGGTTACCTCAGCGGCGCGGGCAGTAAAGACGATATCAACTTGGTCTTGTGGTATCAGATCGACGTCGAGCTCCTGTGTTTCCAAATCCTCGACAGTAGGCGACCTAAGGAGTACGCTGGGTGCTTTCGGAATGTCGGAAGTGCGCGTCATCTGAACGGACATGGGACGTCGGTGTACCACATTACGTTGTGCCCGCAATGAGGGTCGGTATGCATTCTTTGCGAGGGTACGACGCGAGAGCGACAGGATCGTTCGAACGCTGTTCATACTGATGAAGATTCATCCTGCTGACAAAGCCACATCCCCAACACATGCCCCCAACACCGTCGACCGTCTCATTTACAGTTCGTCGGCCAACACCCGTTTCTCGACCCTCCTCGTCTGGCCCAGAATCGGACAGTTTGTTTAGAATTCCAGCACTTCCTCGTCATTTAGCCAGCGCCGGCGGTTCTGCGGCGAGTAGCCCGCTCGCGGGCTCCCCTCGAACGTTTAGTTCTCGAGAAGACTCGGAAGACGACGGAGAGACTGGAATTGTGTTTACAAATGGCCCTGGAGCAGGCAGCGACGGTCATCATACAGATTCGAGTGATGACGAGCACTTCATTTCCAGCATTAAACGGCCCAGCCATCAGCGGTGCGTCGTTTGCAGCCGCGCCCCGTTTCATTGAAGTCGACTCACAGCAGTTGGCATGGTGTTCTAGTTTACACCAGAAAAAGAAGAAAGGATTCGATGCCGACACGCCACTAGTCATCCCCACTCAACCAAACCCTGATTGGCGTGAGGCAGCGAGAAGACGCCGCGCGGCTTGCGCCCGTGGCCCAACCCGTACTTCGCGCACCGTGCCTTCCTTCCTTCCAGACTCGGCCATTGCAACGACCGGGGCAGACGGGAGTGTGGGTGGCCTCGGAACGAGGGACACGATCAACTCCGGCCCCCAACTGTCTGGTCTACAGGTCAATAAGAAGACTAGACTAGAGGTTGAGCAGGACTGTGCTGTAGCAGTGGAGCCGGAAATGGTCTCCGTGGATCAATCCACATCTAAAGTCATTGAAGAAACGGAAGATCAGAGGGCACTTCGTGCCATTCTCGCAGGCGAAGACCAACCCGTGCCCGTTGTCGAGATCATCCCTGTACCTCCGCTCTCAGAAGCCGATGCGCTGAAACAAGACGTTCAGGACCTGCCTGACGCCGCTACGGTGGATGACTATGAACGTGTACCCATTTCGGCTTTCGGGGCTGCTATGCTGCGTGGGATGGGCTGGACCGAGGGCACTGTTGCCCCCAAATCAGATAAAAGGAGGCAGAATGGCCTCAAGGAGCTGTACTTGCCGCAAGCACGCCCCGCACTATTAGGTATTGGTGCGAAGGAAAGAAAACCAGATGATGATGGGAGCACGAAGAAGAAGCCGAAAGGTCTGGACATGCGTTACATCCCTGTTACGAGAAAGGAAAGTGGGAGAGGCGAGAATGAGTCGAGCAGATCAGGTTCGCTATCCGATCGTGACCGTGGTGACGATAGAAGGCGGAGGACCAGGGATTATGACCACAGAGACCGTGAACGAAGAGGTTACAAGGACAAAGACCGTGACCGCGATATCGAAAGAGACCGCGCCAGGGCTCGCGGCGATTACTATGACGATAGAGGGAGGGATGGAAGGGGAAAACGGTATGACGAACGGGAGCGCGCCAGAGATCGTCGAGACGATAGATAGTGTTAGTGACAGGTTTGACGAAAGCTTATTCAGTTTCCATGTTCACTGATCATTATGTAGGCTTGTGATGCGCTTGATCATACACAAGTCGATACACTTCATTTCAAGGTTTCAGTTATTCTGTTTAAGTAGACAATCAACCTTGCTGACACCCATCCATACGTGTACCATCTCTAGTGAACACGTAAATTGTCAACAGACGCCCGAAATTTTCGATAACAGCTTTGATTCATTCATATCTGATACGCTGCAGTGTGCAGGACTTCTCGTGGACACCCAAGGGATTCTCAGAATGTACGGCGTTCCTCTGTCAAGATGCGACAATCAATGGTGCATTAACACGTTTTGTACTAACCAACATTAGGGTTCCACCCACTGCATCATGCTCACTCTGTGGTTACCACATCTTATAAATGGTAGTCATCGAGCAGAAGGCATCACCCGACAACAATCAAATGGTTGTCACCTTGGCATGAGGATGCTATACGCGGATGATCCATCAGTAGATTGATACGTCTGAGCGCTAGTGGCGCTCGGTGTCGTATGGAGGAAGATTGAACAGATTCCTCTTACGTGGTCATACATTTTACTGACAGCTAAACATAGAAAATGAGTACGCCAAGTGCAAACATCCACTGCAAACAAATAAAATAGTGATACAGGTACACACGCAGAAAGGAGATCTAAGCACTGTCTTTCACAGCCAACCATGCTGGTCTCGTTGATATCTCCTTCCACCATCTGGCGCAGAACATTAGCCATGAAATCCGCAACGATCAGAGGAACCCCACCTCGCAACATTGGGCCTACTTTGAAGCACGTTGTAACCGAGTTCATCAACCACGATGGCTGCGTACGGGAGATGGAAGAGATCCGCCAAAGTGACACTCTACAAAACGATGTGTTTGAATGATCAATCTCAAAACGACAGTCAAAATTCACCTCTCCGGCTAGGTACGGATGTTTGCCGAGAATTTCCTCATACGCATCGAGCTTTGCATTCAAGTTTGCAAGATACTCGTTCACCCTCGCTTCGTCGGGAGGCAAATTTCTATGTCTACGGGACATGTGAGTTTCCTGAATTCAACGAAATTGAACGAGTAACTTCTTAATGATCTTCTCGGTGGTAAGTCCCAATGCAAAAGGATGGAAGTTCGAATATTCGACGGAGGCGATTTGCTCAAACAATGCCTCGCTCTTGGGATCAGTTGGTACAAGGCCAGGCGTCCCTTGGCTCTCATACTTTTTGACGATGTACCTGCAAATTGCTCGAGCCTCGTACAGGATGAACCCATTATCGTCCTGGATTGCACGAAGGCACGTCAGAAACTTGGATTCGGCGTAAAAGGTATGCCTCACGATGTACGGGACTTGACCGAATGGCTGGAACTGTTTGAACGCAGGCGTCTTGTGTTCCCCCTTGTATACAGCAACGGGGACGATTTCGTACGGCACCTCTTTCTCCTTGCACACTTCAGCTACGAGTTTGACGAGGGGTGCGATAGCATGACCATAGATTTTGATAGCCATGTCAATGAGCAAGCTCGATAGCTCAGTTGATGTGATGGAAGCTCTAACACAATGGACCAATCTTGAGTCCGTTTTATACGCTAACCAACGCTCTGTCGCCACAGCGTTTCATCAGTGGCAGAGCTGTTTGCATATCAGTGGTGTTAATAGCTTATACTAGAAAGGAGAAGCTCTTGGCGCTGATTACTGCAGATAAGCGAGCGTGCGGAGACAATGGGGCTCTAGGCGCAGTTCGTGTGCGCCCGTCGTCGGACGTTTGATTCATTAAGGACACCGCGTAATAATGGCTACATCAGCATGGTAGTGCCAACTGTTCCGAGTCTCGCGCGGTGCTGTGGACTTGCGTTAGTTCTTTCGATGGCGCAGCGGCCATTGCACACCACCGCATGGTTTCCAGATTACTCAAAGGTACAAAGGTCGACGCCTGTGTCTCTAGAAACAGATTGCACTTACGAGACACGTTGCAGCGCTATAGGTAGTGCGCTGAGTGATATTGCATCCCGAGCCGTAGGCTTGGATCAAATCAGTGGCAACGGCACTTGTCACCTTCGCACAGCAAGTCAGGCAACAAAAAAATAAACACAGGCCAGGTGGCGCAACCCGGATAGCATATATACACCCACCATCAATGACCACGGAGGACTGTTTGACATTATAGCCAACTGGAAAGCTTGTCAATCTCGATACTGTCGCTCCATGTTGGTATCGTAGAAGTCCCTTGATTCCTGTTAAACACTAAGGAATTTTTATAATCCATGTGCCCACAAGGTTAAAGGGTGGATGGTGATCAAATCCCTTAACTAAGTTCAAGTTGTATTGGGAAACATAAGTGCGATTACATAATACGGTTGCTTAATCTTGTTCCTCCTTGCCCGCTGCCACCACCATGGACGATGTAGAAGACGAGAAGAAACGTTTCGAACCCGATGCACCGCATGAGGAGGATTCACAACCAGACCCTGAAGAAGAGCTTATGTTGGACAGAGGGAATGGGAGAGTTTGGTTGGTCAAGGTGAGCATAGGCAAAATCCTAAAGCAAACCTCTTCCAGTTTCATGTTTATTTGAAGATACCTAAACATTTGATGGCACGATGGGCAGCTATCGATAAAGAGGACGTTCACCTTGCTACAATTCGCATCTACCAAAACGCTGTTAGCTCCTCGGGACGCTCACCACGTATATTCCTCTTTTTGCCTCCCGACCCGAATGACCCTACCCCACGTGCTGCAAATCTGCCTTCTTTTCCCCCAGATGCTGCACATATACCAGTTGGAGAAAATGGTGTTCATGTGGATAGATACGAGTTGGAAATGGTGAATGAGGCCGTCGAAAACCAACTCGTTGTTGCCGAACGTCCCAAAGATCCCGTTCCTCCAGCGCCAGGAACGGCCGCAGCTCACACGTACAACCCCCGCGCGCGGACAACGATTTTGACGGGTCGTATCAAGCACGAGTGTAGTTTGAGGCCGCTTTTCAATGAATCATACAGGCGGCAAATGCGGGAAAGGAGTAGGGCGTATAACACCCCACGAAGACAAATTCGCATGATTGAGGAGGCAGGTCTCAGTGGTGGTCGTGGCGGAATCAATAGATTGAGCAGTGGTGTGGCTACCGGCTCGTTTGCTGATATGATTGTCAGCGTCCGTTTTACTCGTCTCGTATACCTACTCACAATTTTGATTAGAAAACCAAACCAAAACCCGCCAAAGGGACCTTCGAGCGCATGGCTCGTCTACCACGGAATCAGCTGTTGGACTTATTGTTTCAGTTATTCCGCGAGCAACCGCGCTGGAATTTTAAACCTCTAAGGGAGCGAACCCAACAACCAGAGGTTTATCTTAAAGAAGTACTGAACGAAATTGCCATACTGCATCGCAGCGGAGAACACAACGGCATGTGGGAGCTTTCAGAAATCTTCGCCAGAGAAGGGGTTAGTATTGTGCACACATCCTTTGTTCCTGTGCTAAGCTATCCAACCGTGCAGGTTAAAGCAGAAAATGTTCCCGGTCCGAGTTCTGGGGCGGATGCCGATGTTGCAATGGAGGATTACGATGAGGAAGATGATGACGACGACATGGAAGAGGTTTCATAATATTCAATATTATACTAATCACTCAGCATTCACCTTTACTGTATGTCTATGCGGCAACGGAAAAAATTGTCCGCTTGTATTGCGCCCTGCTTTAATCCGTGGACATGACGGGGGCCAATGCGACAACACAGGGTCGGTGTTTGTTGTGACTGCACTGCCCGGTAAGTTAGCTGGAATTCTTGCGGCGCCGCACCTTGACCGCACCACGAGTCATCATGATTAGTGCACACCGCCTGATAAAACACTCCCCCGTGCTCCCAATCAGACACACCCAAGAACTCGCCCATGATGTCGACATCCAACATGCCTCTGCGCGGTGACGGGCAGGGAACTTTTAGGATACACGTAATAGGAAACAGTGGTATGTTCTTTCCGCACGAGTGTACGCATTTCAGTTGTCATGAAGAGCTCAGGAACGGGAAAGGCAAGTCTCCCCCGAGTCAAATGCATGTCTCTTGACTGGAGTCGTCCTACAGTCCACGCTTGGAGCTTACCTTTCCGGGAAGTTAAATATCCCACACATTTTTCTTGATGAAGTTGCCTGGCAGCCTGGATGGCAAAGATTGCCAGATGATGAATTCAAGGAAGCAATGGGTACCTTCATAACGCAAAATGCTCGGGGCTGGATCGTCGATGGAGATTATCGGGCATTGGGAACATTAATTCCCGACAATGCAACGGACATCATTTGTGCGTTCGAGAGAGGTTTTGTCATACTTGCTACTTACACCTTGAATCAATAGGGTTAGATCCACCATTGCATTATTACCTTCCTCGTCTCCTCCTCCGCACACTCAGACGCCTCCTTGGTTTCACTCCTTCGTGCGCGGAAGGATGCCAGGAGACATGGGGAGAAGTATTCTCGAGCAAAGGCATCGTCTGGTTCTGCTTGACCAATCATGCCGTTGCCAGGACCAAGTATACCGCGTGGCTTTCGCGGATGGGCGTCGCAGATGGAGGTAAGATGCTGCGTTTAGATGAATCGCGTGGTGAGCTGGCCGCATGGAAAGATAAGCTAGAACATCATGTTCAATAAACATAGTTTCCTTCTACAAATGACTATATCGATAGGAATTGTTCTTTGAAGTGAGGTTGATTTTTCTTCACGTGACCGGGACGCGTTCGTGTCATGCTATCTGCTGATATTGTTGTAGTACACCCTTCTTTATGGCAGATCTCTCCTTCGGGTTGCTTTTCGTCCACTGGCTTGCCTTCTTCGATACCTTGCAACAGTTCTTCTGGAACTACACCCCGCGACCGCTGTTATCGACTATTTTCCCGGGGCTTATCGGAGACGACACCGAGTTCTCTCCAATCGTTCATGTACCGCCAGACTACACCAGCCTTACGAAAATATGTCTTGTCTCGACAGTTCTTCAGACATTTGCAACGTGCAATGTTTCGTGCAGTATCGAAGGTCCAACACATGATCCAGACGATGCGCCTTTGACAATAAAAGATCTCTTGCATTACTATGTATTTCTGGATACCCCTTGGCAACCCGCTCACATTCAGAACACCCCTCCAACTTTGCCGTTGAGGCAAGTTGAGGTGACTCAGGTGAGTTATTAACGCTTCATAACATATTTGACTTAGGTATCTTCCAGGATGACGACGTGCACACTAATATGGCTTCTTACGGCGCCCGCAGGCTCAGCTTCTGTCCTGTCTTGGTTGGTATCGCGTACATTCATTCGCTGCTACATTTGTATATGCTCTTAATGGTACGCACCTGGTATTTGCCTGACACGTGAGTGCTGACCATAAGATAAGATGCCATCCCTTTTCAACCACTGGTTTGAGGATGCGCTTGTTTACGACTCGCTGATTCCCATGGACTTGCTGGATTGCTCTTTGTTCCTTTACGCAAGTTTGTGGGTCACTCCCTGGCGCCTGTTTCGATATGGGGCCTGCAAGATTATTACAGGTCTCTGCTGGCAACGTCAAAGAGTTGCTCGTAGATCGACCCATACGGCAATTCCGCGCATTATACTCGTACGAGTAGATGGAGAAGCCGTTCCAGTCAAATTTGCTGAGGATCATCGGGCGAGCGTTGACGTTGACGTGTGGTCACTCGAACCGGATGACAGCCAAACCGCAGCATGTAAAGACGGGCAATCTCTGAGCTTGGTGCAGTCAGTTGTTCCTTGCAGTAATATCGAGATTGCGACATGGTCCGAGCTATTGTCTATGCAAATAGTTTCTCCTCCAGACGGATGTCACAGGGAACTCGCCAGAGCGCAGGACGGGACCGAAGTTGAATCGTTTACACCGAAATTTGACGAGAACCTCCAAGTTTTGATAAGCGATGTATCTGATCAGCAAGAAAAAACTTCTCCCGAGGTTGTTGAGGCCGGAGGCGAGTCGCCACACTCCATCGAGAAAAATGTTACCTATCCAATCCTAGGTACAACTACTCCAAAGGCAACCAACTCTGGTAACGTTGAGGAAGGGCCAAGCAACTTCCAACACACGACGGGACAGGAAGTAGCGGACGACAACATTTGCGAAGATGGTACGGACAGTCATAGAGACAAAGACAAGGACCAGCATCTGACCCCCAGCCGGCGGATCGCTGTCGAAGACAACAACTCTTGCCCATCGGAAGCCACAGATACCGTCATGAGAACAAGGCCACCTACAGGATCACAGGATCCTTCGTTAAAAAATGTGGGATTCGCTACCCACGGCGACGCAGTCGTGCCACAGGTGCCCTTGTGTATTCCGCTCGTAGACGAATATCTTGCCTGCGTTGGACCGCTTGAAGGCCGGCTCTGTGACAGTGACAGCGAGACAGAACAAGTTCCATTGGTTCCTTACGATCCGTCAATGGACATAACATCCGTAGAAAAAGCAGCTCAACTGATCCTTTCGGTGGTGCTTGGAGAAGAAGTCATTGAAGAGATTGACACACTCGCCCAATGCCCAATATATTCCTTTCCTGAGCAGCCGATTGTCGATCTCCCCTCACCGATAACGACACGCGAAAACGTACAGGTCGTAGGAATAAATACCATGTTTCCCGCAGCACCAATCGAAGACGTCGCGACGCGGTCGCCACTTCAAATGTTTTCTCCGATCGTAGCTGCCGTGGTCATCGACATGACGCGTGAAATTCAAGGGGAAATTTTTTTAGCACCACTGGCATCTGAGGAACAGAACCGGGACGTGTCCGAACGGACAGAGACTATAGTGGGATTGTCCACTCCGGTCGCAGTCTGTGGGGTCGACACTACGGTCATTGCCATGGACCCAAGTGGGTTGACCTCGCTTACTGGAAAAAATGGACCAGTCCAAGAATCGCAGGTTAGCGCCTCAGGCACAATGGTCTCCGCCGTCTCAAAAGCGCGAAATGAGCCTGAGACAGACGACCAAGTTCGGAAATCCGATAGGATTATTGTCACACTCCCTGGTCAGAACTTTGGCCTCTCTTGTATCGAGGGGAGCAGATTGTCAACGATGAAGCAATCTGACGAGGTAGTGGCGTTACCGTGCAAACAAGCTAGCCTTCTTCCGGTAAAACCTGAGAGAGAGAAATACGATGAACCGGACAACAGGAACAGCAGCCAAATGAACCCAATGCCTTGGGACCGTCGAAAAACGGAATCGGAACCCCCTCGGGAACGGACGCTATCGAGCTCAATGTACGCACCGTCATCTGTGATAGATTCCCAGCCCAACAAGCACCGGATTGACCAAGCTCCCACCATCGACGAGACGTTTCTATTATCGGCTTGTTCTGTGCATGTGACGAAAGCGGACGACGGCAAAGCAGTCATGAATGTAATGACTGAGAACAGATCTGAGCGCGAACCAGGCCTATTCGCGTCGGTTCACGCACCAACCAAGGCACCGGAGGTGGAAGCCCAATCCATAGTTTCCCAACCAAGAGATGGAATCTACTGTGGTCATCGTCGCTCCGTGACGACACCTGTTGTAGATCCTGAGAGAAAATCCACAACGAAACCATGCTCGCCGAATCGTACAGCAGTACCAGATGTGGTGGATGCATTTCGTGTGTTCAGAGACGCGCCCCGAAGTAAAAATTCGTCCCGGAAGGCTTCATCAATTGCTGAATCCACAAACAAAGCCCCGACAGTGGGGGTAGTTGGCCAAAAAGGAATTGCCACGAATTCATTGAACAGTGTATGTGTAACTGTCAACAGTCGCCAGATGAATGGAAGCGGTCCGTTGCTCGTACGGGATGTCGTGCCTTCCGATCCCGCTGACTTTAACCTACGCACTTGGTGAGCCCGTGCCGTTCTGTTTGGCAGAGATGCTGACGTGGCTAGTATGAGGAGCAACAGCACAAATGCCATGCCCATGCAGCAGGTTCTGCATCCTGGAGTACAGCGAAAACAAAGGTGCGTGAGTAGCTGCTAATCTAAGTAGTTGCGTCGTGATTAAACCAGGGTCACAGTGCGTTGGTACCACACGTGGCCGAGCTAGAGACTTGGTTCTCAACAATGGATAGCTTACCGACAGTGAGAGAGACTGAGGTCCTTTGAGCCGCCTTTTTATTTGTGTCCTGTTTGATTTGTTCTTCCCTTCACGGTATTTTTATTCGTATTTTGTTGAACTTGTACGTTTGTATCACATCTCACCTTCGATTGGCTTCATCAAGGTGACATCAAGTAAGGGGTCTATTTACCTAATATATTATTTTGGGACTCCGATTCCACAGTCACAAGTCTGGTCGTTCATCGTCCCCGCTCGACATCAAAACCCACTTCAAGGCTCCCCTCGCGGTTTAAACTTGCTGTGAGTACACCGTTACCACTTTACACCTTCATAGAGAATTTGTGCCCGGTTTCAACGTCTTGGGGCGCTGGATGGCTGGTCGCCCATACAGATGATCTTGCTGACCACTCCTCTACAGCCAGAGTCAGCGCGAACGTAACTCGCAGTGCGCTATCATTTATCCTCAATCAAATACTCGTATGTTAACGTTTGATCTTAGCAGCTCTCGACACCAAGAACTCATTCGGGCCCAGCATGCTTATTTCCAAGAAGAACAAGCGTATCATTTACGAAAACCTCTTCAAGGGTCCGTCGCCTCTACTGGCGGTATCTATTCCGTCTACTAACCTGGTGACAGAGGGTGTGCTCGTCGCCAAGAAGGACTTTAATGCGCCCAAACACGAAGACCTCGACGTGCCCAACCTCGAGGTGATCAAGGCGATGCAAAGCCTGACCTCGAAAGGCCTCGTCAAGACACAATTCTCGTGGCAGTGGTACTACTATGTGCTCACGCCCGACGGCGTGGAACACTTGCGGGAGTGGTGCGTGTCCACGGTGGGATCAGACCGGATTTTTGTTTGATGGTGGTGTGCTTTTCAGGCTGCATCTACCTGGCGAGATCGTCCCGGCGACGCACAAGCGTGCGGCTCGTCTTCCCAAGCCGGCTACTGTTCGCCCTGGTGGCGGTGAAGGTGGTGCCCCGCGCCCACCTCGCGGCGACCAAGATTATCGGAGGAAGGAGGGTGGTGCTCCGAGCGACTTCAGACCGGGCTTTGCTGGCGTCGGCCGGGGTAGCTCTTGAGAGACGTACGTTTATCTTGAACATGGTACGGATAGACCGCACTCGCAGTCCCAAAAAACTTTTGTATAAGCATGTCTAGTCTATGCCATGTGCTATCGATTCTTGATCTACATACTCGGCTGCAGACATCTTATCACCATTCACCGAAATATTCGACAACATTGCGGATAGCGACTTTGCCTCGTACTTCAAACAAGTCCTGGCGTGCATCAATGACTTGTTTCGAAAAAGAGCTGAGAAGTGCGTAAGCCCCAAACTCACAGTGAGGAAGGGTTGTGCAAACCTAGTCCTGCTACAGTCGATGGAACCACTGACGAAGACTTTTGCTTGCACAATAACCAACTTGTCTAGGATCCCAAATACGCCAGGATCGCGTAACAGCGTTTGGTTCAACTCGAACCGGCCTTCGACATAGGGATAACGGCGTAGCTGTTCTGCGAGGTCTGTCAACGTCCAGGCGTCCAAGTCTCCTTCAGGTTGAAACGCATCTGCGAGTATCCCGATGGCGTCATCATGTTCCGATGTGAGTGCCTTGAACGTGCTCGATCTTTCCGGGGGCGCATAATCGTGCAACGACCTTCCATCCGCGCTATTCGGCATCGGTCTAGCACTCGGGGGAAAACGCAATCCATCCATGATGGTGCCAAGTGGGCGGGGATGATCAGTTGCGAGCCACACATATCGAATTTGCTTTCCCGTGGCGTCGTCTTGGAGGAGTGTACGAAGGGTGTTGACTAACGAGGCCGCGCACCACGCCAGGTTTTGCACAGGCACATTTTCCATTCGCCAGTGCACACCGAAGAACGGGCCGAGATTATCCGAGAGGCGTTCTGCAAGATCGTAGAGCGCGGGTGCGTAGTGGAGAGGCTGTGCAGACGCAGCGAAGAGTGGATGACGGAGGTCGTAGTCAAGGACGAGAACATCAATGTTTGACAGAGACGGTTGGGAAGAGTTGCTGTAACGAGATGTCTGGTCATATCCCGGTCCCGTCATTAGGTCGAAGTCGGCATCAGTATTCCATTTGGGACCGTTCGATAGAAAGTGCGCGAGACGGGTCGAGGTATCCGATTCCATTTTGTGCAGGTACGAGCTAAACGAGATAGATAAAGTTGTCTCTGGTAGTGATGAACGCAAGCGAGCAAGTTTGATTTCGAGACAAGATAGAATCTTTGGGTCTGCCTTGGTCTTGTCGACAATGAATGGGTCGTCTTCTTGTTCTGTTTCCAGTATACCTGCATTGAGACGGTTTTGAGGTAAGGATCCCATAAATACGGCGAAGGCACTCGGCGGTGCCGGTCTCTTGTCGACCCATGTTGCAAACTCTTCGAAATCTATAGCTAGCCGAGAATCGGAAGAGCCGCTCCTGCGCACAAACCCATTTGTATCGTAATACGCGCCAAAGTGCCACTGGGAACACGCGCTCATTCGACTCTTGCCTACATTTGGCAGCACGATGGTTCGGTTGAGTCGTCGTGAGAGGACCAGGAGTTGCGAGAAGTGAATCCGGGCTTTTGATTCCTGTTCGCCGATCCGGACGGGGAGGAGGAAGCGGCACGCACCACCGCAATAAGTAGCGTCGAACGACGAGGGCTCTGAGTCATCGTTCCTGTCGTCAGCTTTTGTGGAGGGATCGGCGTCGTGTTCTTCTGGAAGGTGGGTGATGGGCCATGCATTTCCAGGTGTGATCCGGTTGTCGAGTGTATCGTCCGCGCCCTGTACGACTGCGTGCGGATACTGTGTCCAAGTCGGGTTCATACTCGAGGAAAATGCACTCTGGGTCGCGTTCCGATTTGCGAACGAAGAACGCTCCAATTCCCACAGGAGGATGTAGAGTACGATAGTGACCACGATGAGGGCTACAAGCATCACGCCGCGTAGTGCAGAGTCAGGTTGGATCCCTTGACGGTGTTGTGAACTAGAGATAAGTTCGTCCTCACTGAGCCTGTCGTCGTTGGATTGATAAGACGGTGGTCGCCTGAGTCGCTTCGCCCGTCTCGTCGAGTCGTGCATGATGGTGCTGACACAGCCACACAAACTCACGATGCACTCTCGGAATTTAACTTTGGGACGAATGATGTACTTACAAGGTTTCTTAGTGTCACTATCGTACCTCGAGGCGGTGTCCTTCAAGCTTCACCCTTTGGGCACTGATTGTGGTTCGGATCCATGGACAATTGCATCCTCCGCATGTGGCCTGACTCGTCCGCATTAAAAAGAAACGTCACCAGATAACGATCAGATCGACCAGAAAGGTATACCGCATCATTGGGCAGCTCCACGATTAGGTTCCTGATGAAAGTCATTCACCCTTGCCCACACTCTGACCGCGATGACCACTGTAAAATCTGACTCTCGCCTTGGCCGACTTAGGCGCAGCCGCGTCGCACTGGCCCTTTCTCATGCGATCTTTCACTCCCAGTATGTCGAATTGCGGTGCTCTAACACACGACTTGATACTTTCAGGACCCGGCCACAAGTCGTCCCGTTTGGAGCCCGCAAGCACAGCGACAGCGTACTCGAGGATTACTTTGATACATTGCTCAAACAGGAGGGCTGTCAAGCAGCGTGGGACGCATATACGAACGTCACCACCGGATTTCCTCTCCAGCTTGCCAGGGGAACAGCTCCTCTAAACGGTTTTCGGCACTATACGCTCGTAAGGAATCTCTGCTCTTCAATCGCATATATCTTACCCAGATAATTAGCAAGATGCTATTTATCTGGAATACTACGTTCGAGTGAGGATGGAAGCCATCGGAACCTGGGATTCTGCGGTATCCTCGCAGGACTTGTGGGATTTCGTAGCGACGATCCCAGACGGCCTTAGTTATTCGAAAGCCACGCGATCTATTTGTGAAAATCAGCTGGGAATTCCAGGGAGCGTCATTGACGATGAGTGGAAGAATCACAAGTCAACAGAACTCCAGACCTCCATCAGAAATTATGAAACTGTTATGGTAAACGCCATTCAAGACAGGGACAATTCCTGGCTGGAGTGCGTTTCACGGATCATTCCGCGCACAGGGAGGCCGGATAACTGACAAACAACATTGTAGTATCCATTTTGCCCTCCTTCCATGTATCAAGGTAAGTGGCGAACACTGCTTGCACAACACGCGTGCCTACACACTCAAGGGATACTATACTATCACTAAAGCGCTGTTGCAAGATACGACTACTATCAGAAGTAACTCATTACCAAAAATAAGAGGATCGAGCTAACGCCCCCCAGACACGCTGTACTACAGTTTATGGATTGAGGCAAATGCGGATGAGACATACGTCGATGAGTATGATAGTAAGCGATCACTGGTGATTAACTCCAGCCCTGCTGAAGATTTGTTCTTTTACAAGCCTTCATCAAGAATAACATCGGCACCCCCACCTCGGAGCAATGGGCTCACTGGGGGGAAATCTTCAAACAAGCATGCAATAACGAGCTGTCCTTCTTTAACCTTGCAATCAAGAATTACCCGCAATACGATATCCTGAGCGCCGGGAAATATACTATTCAACCATTTGTCTACAGTACAGACTTTCTTGCTGTTGACTCTCACGGTGGCGTTGTTGTTTCGAGCGAATCCACTCAAGTTTGTGCATCGTTATTTTGCCCAGGCATAGCAGAACTGATCCGAGCAACAGTGGGAACTAATAAACTCTAAGCTGGGCTACGCGGTCAAACTTGCCGACAACAAATACCTTGGCTTCGATGGCCAACAAGTCCTCATCCAGAGCGAAACCTCTACGACATGGACCATCAACCCAGTTTCCATCCCGGACAACAACACATATCAGTAAGTCAATATCTTATCCTTGCGGTAGCGGCTTGATGTTTGTGATTGCGTAATAGGTTGTTCCTCTCTGGAGCGATGCAGTCCGCACTCGACGTCGACAGCAACAAAAAGGTCTACGACAATACGGCACTGTGTTGATTTTTGCCTGCTAACACGGTTGCTTACAGGTGTCCGTAGCGAAAAACGACGCGACCACTCAAACTTGGAAACTGAAACTGGCTTGAAGGAGATATTGCGAGTTATTTGTGAAAACTCGATGATGTATATGTCGGGGTGGTTGGTTTGAGATAGTCGCTCAGAATTCGCTGTACTTCACACGGAATTAATGTCACATGAGCTTTGACCGTAAAAGAATCTGTTTACAACCTGAGTAGGTTTTAGGGGATTCCAGGAATTCTTGCAAGGCCAAGCAGCATGGAAGAGTGACTGCATCACACGTTCTCTCTCGACATCTTGCTGAGGGCTGTTTGAGGGCTCTCGCTCCACCCAGCTGAGTCAGACGACTTTTCTCAGACTCAGGTCTCACAGCTTTCTTTCCTCCAGCTATCCTGGGGACTGAGCCCTGATCTGCCTTTGCACTGCGAGGTTGCCTGCCTACCGTCGCAGTTTACTTCAGCCCTTTAGGTCACCGCAGAGGAAAGTTTGTGCTCTCAACCGACACTGGCCCCATACAGGCGTCAGCCTCTGTACATAAATGTAGGGTCCACAGTGGCCAAGTAAAAAGTTTTTCTCGTGACATGCGGTCGTCGCACGTTAACGTTGGGGTTGGCAAACTGCTGGGAATGGCTTCCATTGCATCCACTGATACCGGCCCGAATGCTGTCGAATTGATTCTAGACTATGTCGTCGCCTGCATTGGAATCAATGCATGCCATTCATTTGTGTGCACTAGGTTAGGTGCCGAAATTCAGCACACTACATAAATTGACACAACTTTCGTCCACCGAAAACACACGAGGTCCATGAGCATTTCCTAAGCGCTCGACGAGCATGCATATTTGGTTAGTTTAGGTTTGTATTACGAATATTCCTGATAAGGCTCAGATCAGAGCCCTCAAACGGCCTGTTAAGCATTACTCGGATGGATCTGGGTGACTGCAGCCATCTCTTTACCTAAATCCAACATTAATCATGCCGATATCGCCTGATCCGAATATGCAAGTGCTGGTGCAGGCATGGTAGGGTTCTAAGTATTCCTTATAAGGCTTCAGTAATGGCTTTTACTCAAGTTGACTGCAGGCTCTCGGATGGCCTTCGGAGGACCGTCAGGGGGTAACGTTACTTTGCCTTAAGGCTATAGTTGAGTTATATAACAGGGCGTTTAAGTTATTTCCTCCAGTGGACGGTGGGAAGATGCATTCAGCACTGGTAAGGCGACGGTCATGCTGGAGTTATCCACTGCTCATCCACCGTGACAATGAGGTCGCGAGACTAGGAAACTCTGGATGTTATAGAGAATCCATGTGATTGCCGCCGACGGTCAAGAACAAGGTGTCCTTCGCTTCAGCTTTGACGTTTCTGAGCGCAAGGCTCAAGGTTCAAAGCATGCTGTGTGACTTCTTGGCAATGGTGAGGCTTCTTCAGTGCAACGAGTTTCAACTCACTGATAATTTTCAGATCTCTCAGAGCCGAATATTTACCCAAAAGTGATAAGTGATAGGTTGGGATATTGGGACCCATCACAGAGTAGCTGGGTTCAAGCAGCAAAGTTATTACAACGGTTCGCAGTTTGTGATGACTATGCCAATCATAACTAATATTGGAGTGATGTTTGAATCCTTAGATATAATCCAGCTTCCCAGGCTAGGTTTCACGCCCGTAGATTATTAGTGTGTTCCCTACACATGTATGACTGCATGGCTAAGTTCGCTTGACTGATAGAAGAATCTTATATCTGCGGGCTGCTAGCTCATCGCATGGTATCAATGACGCCCGGGAGGTGAGGCGTCTAATTTACACTGGTTTCTTTGTGGATCACCCTCTCCAGGAATCACTACCTAGCGCCGAATCACGTGGTTATCTTTTGGTTCTGGGTCTCAAAATTGCAATGTTCAGCCTCTGAATTGATAACTACATCCTCGGACTCGTTATCCCACGAAGCGGCCACCCCAGCATAAACGCCCATTTCTTTTGTCACCTTGGAGTCGCCATTTCGTTCGTGAAATGCGGCTTCATATGCACAACACGCAGGGACCACGCATGAAAGAAGCGCGTCGTGGCGGCCTAGTCAGCACATTACTTTTCGTTCGCGAAAATAGGTATAAAAGCTACAAGATTTTTCTACTGACCCACCTCTTTAGGCCTCCAAGTCATGAGTGTCGAGACGTCTCGCCTTTTCAAACTTGCTGCTATTGTAGTAGTGCAAGCCCTTCTTCTCACTCTCGCATGGGGCATCTTTATTTCTGGCCAGATATACGGATGTGTGCCCTTCCCTTACTTTGTTGCGCGTTCCATGGCTTTATACCCCAAGGAAACAACGCTAGTCGTTACGCTGATTGCGACCGTGTTGTCGGCAGTGACCACTTAGTGCGTTCCTTTTCTCATGCTCAGCAATAATATGCATTGACCCATTCCCAGTTGCTTTTGTACCGCTTTCTTGGGAGCGTTGCAGTATCGCATGCACAAATCTATCTCGTTGATTGAGCTTGCTGGTGGAATCAACATAGCTAAAGCTGCACGTTTCAACAATCGTCGCCACATACGCATGTCCTTCCTCGTGACTGCATTAGCTGCACTTGCGAAAAACATGGTATCAAGGTATGTACCCACAACACACATGAATTTTTTCTGACAATACTATAGCTGGTCTACTCTTTTGACACCGTCGCTTGTCGCATATAATGAGCCTCTTACGGGGTCGGAGCTTGACCTCGGCAGCGATTACTTCGAGCTGGCACTTTACAATGCCGTACCTCAATCTAGCACAGGGGCTACACTCTGTGAATACATATTCTGCTTGCTGTTTCTCGGTTATTGACTTGAGTATAGTTACTACAGATCCCAGCTCAATCAGGATTGCCGACATTGACAGCCTCTCAAGTGGAATTGCTATTGCGACTGGTGGCGGAGCACTAAGCTTCAACGGAGTCACATTCAACACATCGACTGGTGAGTGCTAACTCCACTCTCGTTCTCCGTCCAGCTCATGGCTATCAGGTGGAATTCTCCCAGCTGCACCTGGCTACACTGGTTTAAATCGCTCAGTGCAGTCGAACAATTCCGGTTTTAATTTTGTTGGAGGACCTGTTTCGACGCGTCTGTTCTACCCTAAGAATAAGACTCTTAGCAGCAACTTCTCCCTATCCCAACAAGGCCTCTCAGCTGACGTGACATGCTCTCTAGTTGACCCAACTATGAACGATGTTGACATTACACCAACCCCATTTACTGTTTCTTCTTTTGCTGGAAGCTATCCCTACATAGTAGCATTGACTTTTTGTATACCATGCGAAGGTAAGAGGTAAACTGCGTTGTGATGTTCCCGTGGCTAACGTGTCAGATAAGGCAACTATTCACAACAAGACTATGTAGTTCGTTCGAACAACCCGGAAGGAAACTTTACTTCAGCATTCGGTATTGTGGCTTCTCTCGTCTGCCCCCCTGCTGTCAACCAGTCGAACCTTGATTCAGCTCAATTTAGTGAGCAAAATTACCTTCCCGATTTCAGTTGGGAGACTAAAATTCTTCCGCAAAGATGTGACCACCCTTACTTCTGGGAAATACCAGTTCTTGGGAAATACAACTTGTCAAATCACTCCCAAGTTGACTAGGTCTCTTGTTGTCTACGCCAACGGAGCCTTGAACGTCTCTGTCGTAAACTCGACAGCGCTGACCACTGGAAGTGGGAACCTCACGCTGTTCTTGACATCTATAATCAATTCTCTGGCCACGACATCACAGAGTCTGGACTCAAACGCCATTGGTGATGCCTTGTACTCAGTTTCTCTTTCTCCCGGTGCGGTGACCAATGACGATGGGCTAATAGACCCTACCCCAATACTGGTGAATACTCAAATTACTGCGCAGTAAGCATGTTGAAACTCATGATGAAACCAGGAGCAGCATTGGCGTCGCGCTGTCGAGTTCGCTGGAACAGTGAGTAGACATATCCTTGTGGTATGACTCGCAAGAAACTAACACCGTCCAGTATCTTCGATCTGCCTTCCCCCCCGATGATCAGAATAGTTCGGATAATAGCCATTTGGTGGCCGTCACCGGATATCAGACTATTACTACCATGGGATGGTCGAAGAAAAGGTTAACCGACCTTTATACTGTCTTTCCTGTGACGTTCTTTGCCCTGCTCACATATGCTGCCGTCATTTATACTCTGCGGCATATGTTGGTTGATCAGGAAAAGATGACGATATTTGATCCAAGCAACCCAATTCACCTGGTCTCAGTGGCCTCGACGCAAGCGCCAGAAGAGGTTGGCGAGAACCTGGAGGGAGAGCGGCTTGGGGGCTTCAAGGGTCGTGCAATCCTGAAAAATGAGGACCTAAAAGTGCAACTCGAAAACATCGATAGCAGAGATGGGCAAGTGCGTAAG
The DNA here is from genome assembly GCA_038094375.1 of Tubosaeta aff. heterosetosa. NCBI lineage: Eukaryota > Fungi > Basidiomycota > Agaricomycetes > Boletales > Boletaceae > Tubosaeta > Tubosaeta aff. heterosetosa. Next base: position 193,456 of record JBBPUC010000005.1, read on the forward strand.
CGTTTCAAGCTTTTGGGAGCGACAGCCGTGAGTGCTGCCAGTTTTTGAGGTTTCTGTCATTCGCACTCACTCGTGACCTTTTTGTCCAGCAGAGCAAAGATCAACCACACAGTCAGTCCACCGAGCAAGCCGATGCGTGATGTATTAGTTGGCGCGCAGAATGATGCCAGCACATCCCGTCACATTTTCTTCAGGTTCGGTTTCATGCCATGATCTCTTTCCCCCTACTGTTGTTGTGTTGTACCTACTTCTTGTATATACATGTTCGTTGGCAGGTCCTGTTGGGTATAATGTCACTTTTTTTTAGCTTGGCACGGTGAGCAGTAGTGGTCAATGATCGATGCAAGATCCGCTCGGCGTGTGGATATTTTGGATATATATGGTAATCCTGCTTACCTAATCTTTGGTACATCGCACTGTAGTTCCTTTAGTTACCTTTCTTTAGTGACTACTGAGTATTCTACAGGTATAGTACCATAGCTAATATATATAGTGACTACTGAGTATTCTACAGTGTGCTTGTCCAGGTCAATTGAATGGCTCCAGGCCTCTGTGAGTCTATCCTCGTCTGACCTCGATTCGCATCGCAGAGTGTTCGTGTCAAGCGGAAACACCGCTCTCTCAGGGTGACACTTACGCCGCCAGCGATGCAGCTTAAAGACGGTGGAGGACATTCATGTCATGCGTGTTCAATTCGCCTGGAACACTTCAGCTCAACTTCGGGTTCCAGGTTCCCAAAAGAAGCTGGTTCTTGCTGCCGTGCGGCGTATGCTCAAGCCAATAGACCTGCAATCGCCTCTCCAAGTCTTTGGGCGACTACTACGACCATGTCCTTTCCTTTCCAGTCCTATCATGACTACGGTCGAATAGACAGCAACGCGCATTCTGCTATATAATGGACACTGATGTGGGTTCCCTTGAGGCGGGCCAACGTCCAAACATCCATCCTCGACATGCTGGCCGAGACAGGCACTGGCACCTCCCCAAAGCAGGGTCATGCCCTAACTAGCGTTATTTCTGTCGAGATGCATGAAACACACCTCGAGCCAACTGTTCACGAGCGCTACAAGGAGGAGCTCAGTGCATCACTCACCTTGCTTGCAGCTGGTTTTGGTTTGATCAGCGACGGGTGTAATGTTTATATCCATGCTTACGTGAAATCCGGCTGAACACTTCGCTCTTCAGATCAAAATAACTTGATGACAATGGCAAACGTGTGTTCTCATCCCCGTATTCATCACGAGCGCTAGATTGCCCTCTCTAGGTCATCTTCCAGGTACTTTACCCCGCCGAATATACGTTGGCCGTGTCTACCCGAGTGTCGAATGCTCTTCTCATTGGTCAGTGCAGCCTGTGTGAGCGTACGTCATCAACAAACCCAAGTCCGAACAGGTGACATCGTTGGGCAACTCCTGGTTGGCTTTATTTGTGACTGCATGGGCCGCAAGGTTGCCCTTGTAGGCACCACATTGCTGGTCGTTCTCGGCGCCACCCTCGCTACTGCAGCTCATGGCGTGAACGGAAGTGCAACCAGTTTATTTTGGTTCTTGGCTATCGCACGAGGCATTACCGGCATAGTAGGCTAATCCCATTTACATGCCTGTCTCCGTCATTGATGATTGCAGGGTGTCGGCGGAGAATATCCTGCTTCGTCGACGAGCGCGAGCGAGTCTGCAAACGAGAAATCCATCAGTAGTCGCGGTCCGGGTGCGTCGCATATACCCACACGTCTTCCTTGAGTCGACTCTTGTTCATAGTGATCGTCATGTTCACGAGTTTTGTTCTTACGGTGATCCTCTATCTCCTGCCTATCAGGTTCCTCAATCAATAACACACCTTTGAATCAGTTTGGTGGTCCATTTGGAAATTGTGTTTTCTTGATCGTGCTCTCCGCAGTTGGACAACAACACCTCCAGATCGTTTGGCGTATTTGCTTTGGAATTGGCATCTTGTTGCCTCTAAGCGTACTTTTCCTTCGTTGGCGGATGATAAGTTCAAAGCTCTATCGGAAGAGCGCCATCAAGCGTGATAGCCACTCCGTGCTCGAATTAGAATACTAACGAACGTCGACGCAGGTCGTGTTCCCCACTGGTTGATATTGAAACGTTATTGGCGTTCCTTGATTGGGACCTGCGGAGCCTGGTGAGCGCTTATGTTCGTGTTGACAAGCGGCGACTGACTTTGAGCAGGTTTCTTTTTGACTTTGTGAGCGTCAGGTACTCAAATTTGGTGTGACGTTTTAATGGCATGTGCCATCACTAGGTTGTATACCCCAATTATTTGTTCTCTGGAATGATACTTTCCAGTGTCGTCCGCGATGGGGATATCAAGAAGATAGCCGAGTGGCAGACTTTACTTGGGGTGATATCCTTGCCTGGTGTCATCATTGGTGCCTGGGTTTGCAATTTGATCGGGAGAAGGAATACGGTAGGTACTAGCCAAATGTCCTGTAGTGACTCGACCCACCTCTCTAGATGATGCTGGGGTTTTCTGGCTATGTCCTATTCGTGAGTCTCTTACTTTTCCAGCTTGCTGCGTGTAAATGCCGGTCGTCATCACAGGGTGTTATCATCGGCCTTGCATACGACAGAGTCACGACGAATGTACCCCTCTTCGTAGTCTTGTGAGTCAGCAGAACTAACTCCGAATGATGCACTAACGATTCGGCATCCCAGGTATGGCATGATGCAATCCGTGGGCATCCTGGTACGTGGCATTCGGACTGGTCGTCCACTTGCTCACGGCGGTACAGGGACCAGGTAACATGACGATCTTGACGAGTGCCGAGTGAGTATATTCTGCCCTGCCAAGCGAGGACAACTTATGCCCACGGATAGGTCATACGCGACGGCAGTACGGTATGTCGCTCCGCTTTGTTTATCCCCGAGATAGCGCATCTTACGCGCGTTGTGAGGGGGACCTGCTTTGGCCTTTCGGCTGCCATTGGCAAGACCGGCGCTGCAATCGGCACACAAGCCTTTGCGCCCATACAGATCAGATTCGGAAAGCGGTTGGTGTCGCCCGCGTCCGCTCTCGGGAGCTCCGGTGGATGTACTGATGTTTGACTATACAGCTGGACGTTTGTGGTCGCTGCAATGTGTGGCGTACTGGGTGTGCTCGTGACGTATTTCTGCGTTCCAGATATGACTGGGGTCGATCTTGCAGAGGAAGATATTAAGTTTGTGGCGTACCTCAGGGAGCATGGTTGGGAGGGCGAGGTGGGAGAAGGCGACGAGATGCAGATCGTTGCGTTACCGTGTGCGAACCGTGGAGAGGGGGTGGATAAGAAGATGTGATTGAAACAACCAACTTTGTTTACTAAAGAGTTTATTCCTGAGCGTGCCCGACGTGACTGCAACATGGTTGAGCCCGAACATCCGTTGGTCATATGTTCTGGACTGGTCACCAGTATACATGTTCCGAAGATCACCAACCATGGAACTCAAATACGAGCAGGTCAAGGACATTTACATAAATAAAGTCTCCAACAAATCGTTTCGGTTGGTTCGTCATTTCAATCGCTACTTTTCCTCCACCCCCTCTTCACGGTTCGAATACGGCAACGAGACGATCTGTTGCATCTCGTCATCTTCTCCCACCTCGCCCTCCCAACCATGCTCCCTGAGGTACGCCATAAACTTGGCATCCTCCTCCGCGAGATCGATTCCTGTCTTATCTGGCACGCAGAGATACGTCACGAGCACGCCCAGCATGCCGCACAAGGCTGCAACGACAAACGTCCAGCTATACGGGTAAAACATCAGTTGGAGCCGAAACAAGATTTAACACGATCGCACCGTTTTCCGAACCTAATTTGAATGGGCTGGAATGCTTGTGTACCAGCCGCAGCACCAACCTTGCCGATGGCTGCAGAAAGGCCATAGCACGTCCCACTGCGACAGTGTGTCAGATGCAAGTCTCATACTGGTGCGCGCGTGACTCACCGTACGGGAGTCGCGTATGATCTGCCCACGAGTGTAAGTGGTCGTTGCTCGTGTGGACAGAAACAGACATACTCACTCCGCGCTTGTCAGGAATGTCATGTCACCAGGTCCCTGTGTACACGTGAGCACATGGTGATAAATGAATCGGCATGGATACTGTATACCATGTCGCCCAGCAATTTCATCAAGCCATATCTAAGGCCATGCGTGGTCAAGGGATCGTACACACGGGTTCTGCGAACTCACAGGACCACGAAAAGGCTCACGCCGGTCGATGTAATCTTGTCGTACGCAATGCCAATAATGAGACCCTAGGGGATGACCAACATTTATCCCGTAGCAAATGAGCAAAAAAAGAAACCCACCAATAGCGCGTAGCCAGCAAATCCTAGCATCATCTAGAGGGACTGGTTAAGTAATGACACGAGGCTTGGGCCTCGATACTTACGGTATTCCTTCTCCCTATCAGATTGCAAAGCCAGACACCAGCGAAGACGCCGGGCAAGGCCAGTACTCCAATCAAAAGTTGCCACTCGGCAGTCTTTTTGATGTCACCATTGTGGATGACACTGGAGATGATCAAGCCAGAGAATATAGAGTTGGGAAATACAGCCTGATAGCCGTTGATCCATCCAAGACCGCTCAAGAAACTAAATGATGGGTGCTTACAAAGTCGAAAAGAAACCTGCTCAAAGTCAATCACTCCTTAGTTATTTCGGACGTGAGTGCGCACCACGTTCCGCAGGTACCAATCAGGGAGCGCCAATAATATTTCAATACCAATCCATAGGGAACACGTCCTGCTTCAATGTTTGTTCGTGTACTAATTCAAGTGCAAAAAATTCTTACGTTTGATCGCGTTCTTCCGATAGAGCTTGGAGCTCAGCATCTGCAAACGAAAGAAAAGCACTGCAATAGGGAACAGAATACCAATCCCGAAACAAATACGCCACACGGTCTGAAGGTGTTTTTCCCCAGCTGCGGAGAGCACGATCAAGAACACAGAGACAGCCAATGGTGCACCGCACTGATTCACGAGTATGTTAGGGTGTCACGAAACCCTTGGCGAAAAGGTGCTCACCGAAAGAACGACATTCGTGGCCAAGAGCATCACTGAAAAAAGGGTCAAATTGGTTGCGATCGAGAGTATACGCCAGTTACTTGGCCCGCGATTCTTGATAGATTTCTCGTTCGCTGACTCGCTCGCGCTCGTCGACGAGGCAGGGTATTCTCCACCGACGCCCTGCAATCATTTATAGCAAAGGCGAGCACGAAACAGAGAGCGGCTTACTACGCCAGTGATGCCTCGCGCGATGGTCATAAACCAAAAGAAACTGGTCACACTTCCGTTGACGCCATGAGCAGCAGTGGCAAGGGCGGCACCAAGGACAATGAACAAGGTGGTGCTCACAAGGGCAACCTTGCGGCCCATTCTATCACAAACAAGACCAACAAGGAGTTGCCCGACGATATCCCCTGGTTTATTTAAATTAGGTTGGAGCGTTCGAACGGTTTACGTGTACTAACCTACAAGTAGGGCATTCGACACTCGGGTCGAGACGGTCGACGTGTATATCTTAGGGTAAAGTGCCTTGAAGACGACCTAGAGGCAACAGTCGAAGACGGGCGACCAACAGAGAGATCATGTTGACGTACGTTTGTCATGGTCATCAGGTTGTTTTGATCTGGAGTATGCGTTGATGAGCAGATTTCCATGCAAGCGCGGAAAAAAAAAATTACACCCATCGCTGATCAGACCGAAACCGGCTGCATGAAGAGTGAGTGTTGCACTGAGTGATTCATTCTTATCGCGCTCATAGACGTCTGGTTCGGTCTCGGCGTCACGCGCCTTGACATGGACATCCTGAGGGCAGCCGTCTCTTGGGAACACAAAGTCTGCCGGGGCTGGCATGGGAAAGAGTGTCTCCCTGTCCAAGAGCCTCCCGGGTCGGTTATATACCTGTGCCTACTCAAAGATCATATCGACAAGGAAATGAGATGACTTTGGTACTTGCACGGTTCAATGCCCAAACAAGACAAGTAATCTTCGTAAACGGCATCACATTGACGGTGTTTTGAGCCTGCGCGGATTCCATGGCGCCACGCGCTGCATGGCCAGAATATTCTCTTTTTGAGAGACCACCATCCTGTTGGTGTACGGCTCAAGAAACCTGCTCAGCTATTCGGGCTGGACGCTTTGATGGCGTCAGTACCTGGCCGACGATGTCGCGACCCGGTTACGCTAGCTCGTCGGGGCGTAATGAGTCCCGAGTTTGAAAGGCATTTCCCAAGCCTTTTGACCTTGCAAATTTTTATAGCCTCAGCCATTTATAAATGAGTAGTGGGTAAGAGTAAACAAAGGGCCGTAGCACATGGCGAATGGAAGGAAAGAAATATGGAACACAAATCCAACTGGAGGGGCGAGAGCACCACGACGCAAAGTAGCTCGCACGTCAACGTTTGCTTTCAGAACCTACGCTGCCGTTGTGGCCGCCCGTGGCTCTGGGCCCCCACTGGTCCAGCCCCGGACACATTCGAAAGGTATGTCCCCCAGTCATTCACCCTGCCTCCCAAAATATCACCGGTTCACTGTTCAACAATTACGAATGTGCCGAAAAAAAAACCACTCACCCAAACCCAGTCGGCGCAGACGACCACATCGCAATCGTGTCCACATCCGCGCTTGTCATCGCGCTCGTGGCCACCATCTGCGGTGGTACGCCCGCCGTAACAGCATCCATCAGCGCTTGTAACTCGTTTGTCGCACCAGTAGAGACAGAGGGAGAAGTGGCATGGCCCATCTGCTGCGTAGAGAACCCCCCGAACGCACCAGGCATCTGATCAAAGAACAAATCATTCATCGAATATGCGTCCTCGAGCGCAAAGACCTGTTCATCGATTGGTACTGGTGCAGATACAGATACAGACACAGACACAGGCACTGCGTTTATCTGTGCTCGTGACTCGTTCGGCAACGGAGTGAACCAGATGTCGGATGGATGCCCAGAACCAGATGATGTCGATGGTGTGATCGACCCAGTCGCAGAGAAATTCATTTGGCCGTGCAGTGGAAGCCGCCCCAAATCGTTGCTATAGACCGGCAGATCGAACGACGGCCGTGTCACCGGAAGTTGTGGAGATGGCTGTTGCTGTTGCTGGCGGGGCTGCTGTGACTGGCCGTGCACCTCGCGAGAGATACGACGCGTTCCGGCCATCACCCTCGCGGATTCCTTCGGCATCTCCAGGGTCCGAGAAGCTAGGATAGGACTATCGGATTCCCTTTCGCGTTTCGTCCCGCCCTGAGGGCTAGGTTGAGGGAGAGGGAGATCCCCTACGGATGCGAGTTCATAGAGAACATCCCTAGCAGAGGGGATCAAACAAGTTGTCATAAAATAGTCAGCCTGGTATTCGCGTACCAGAGTCTCCCCGCTGTGTGCCACCTACAAGTGCGTATTCAGTCAAGACGACTTCTGGAAACCCCGAAAACGATACCTACCGGTGCTCGCAAGCCTTCAAAGCTGCCATGCATTTGTACACATCTGCCATTTCCTTCGACGGATCTGTCGAGAGGCCAGATCGCTTCCCTCCCCAAATATTTAGTAAAAGCACGATGCCGGCAGTAAATGCTTGCATCTGCCGAGAATTTTCAGAAATCCTCAAAAAAAGAAGCGGGATCACACCCGTACCTGTAGAAAAGGATTACATCTGTTTGAACGTTGTCGGTATATATCAATGACATGGCTACACGAGCGGGCAGCATTGGTGCATATAGCGAGAGAAGGGAATGAGAGCGGTGACGGTTTGCGGGGAGAGGGTATGAACGGCCTATGGATGAATATCTGCAAGTTGTAGTAGTACGCATACAACGCGCTCGACTGCATGAAGAAAATCGAATTTGGATCCCGCGTAGGGTCCCAACGTACTATATTACTATGTCAGACAAAGGTGTGAGTGGGTAATCGTTGCTTACGGTGATCAGGTACCTCGTCGATCCATTTGTTCAAAGAGGAATCGAGTTCCGCGACAATGTGTTGTTCCCACTGCTGGCCAACGAATCCCAAAAGTATTTTCGACTTGTTGATCGAATACTGCACTACATCGTCAACGTAAGAAAACAAGACAGAGCAAAAACGTACAATAGTTCTATGAGCAAACGAAAGAATATTGGCGAGTTTGATTAAACTAATAAAGAAGGACATTGTGGAGGGTTTGTCGGGTGGCTGCTTGAAAGCTTGCTCTGGATCAGGATCTTCCCAGTACTCATCATCGCATTCTACAGGGAAATCGAGGTCAAAGCTAAAGAACGTTGATAAAAATTGCCACGAAACGGGTGGAATAAGCTTACTCCTCGTCTTGAATAGCACATGGCCGTCCCAAGGACGAGCTCATCTGACGATCAAGGACGACAAGTACCCTACGGTATATTGAGAGCATACCCTCTAAAAGTGACACTCGGGAAGGCTCACCAAAACGTCCTCTTCCATAGTTCACCTTCTATGGAAAGCTTCCCAACATAAGATTTACGTCGGTGGGCACCGACGTCCTGTGCTAACCGAATGCCTATCCCGACAATGGTCCAGCATGCTTGCGGAGCAGATGTCCCTTGTAAGTAAACAACAGACAACTGTTACTGTGAGACCTCGGCAAGGGGCAAGAAAGAAGAGAGATACTCACACAATGAGTCTGCAGATCCTCTAAGCAGGGTGGTCCGAGCAACGTCCTCCGCATCATTTGCACTTGCTGAAAAAATTTCCATCCAGCCGACTTTTCTAATATCTTGCTCTCAACCCCATCCAGAAACACGCGAGAATCTTCCGAATAACGCGAACCGCAAGCACAGACCAGGAGATAGACAGTAGCAAATGACGAATCACGTAGATGCACCTCCTCGGCAATCTTGCGCTCGAAGCTGGGGCGGTGCAAGAGAGGAAAAATAGGGTTCACGTTGACAAAGTACAAGTGCACCAATGAGGTGCCCAAGTCTTCATCAGGAAAAACATAGTGAGGCGCCTCAACGTTTCGTGCCGCTGCCTCCCACTTGACGAGTAAGGTGTGGTCAAAACACGATCCATGCAATCTTAAATGGTTGACGTCGACTTACCGGGTAAGCATCACCGCGCTTGCGGTAAAAATATTGTACGCAGAGCTCGTCAGACCCAGTGGCTTCCTTTTTCAAAGTGATCGCCTTCTGAATGAGCATCACACCGCTGGACTTGCCGAAAAAGTGCGTGCCCCGATGAGGGTGAGGATTCAGGTCCATCTCTTTGAAATTTTCGGAAAGACGAAGTGTGCCGATCTCCTCATCGTCGCTCGGCGCAAGATCCTCCAGGGGGGTGTTCGTGCTACTGTACGGAGGGGAGGGAGCGCCTACGGTGTGGTTAGATGGCCCCATGTTGCCTTTCAACCAGGACTCCCGATCAATCCGGCCACCGCCTAGCTCTTGCGAGAAGTCGGCATCTGGACAGACCTTGTGGGATAGGCACAAAGATGGACAAGGCTGTCAGAAATCGTCTTTCAAGGAATCTTACCTTCTGCAGAAGTCTTTCCATTTTCTCCAGGCGATTCTCGAGAGACTCTACATATCTGGAGTGTCATTAGCAAGGATGTTTAAGTTAGACAGAGACTGCACACCCTTTTGGAGGACCACGTTTCTAGGGGAAAGGTGCAAGTTAATACTTGGGCGCTCATAGGCACGGAGAAGACATGCCTTCGCTGCCTCGATATATGTGCATTCTAAACTATACGCAACACAGTTTGAACAACGATTTCTAGGCATTTGACCGCCATCGCCTTTTATACATGTGTGCTCATTGGTCCTTCCTCTCCCTTGAGCGAGAGGTATAAAATGTGTACTTACATCGGACTACACGACATGGAACAGGCAAAGTATGAGCGCTCGTGGTGCGACAACTAAATGCCCGAGGGATAAAAGAAACCAAACACTGACTCTTCTTGCGACGACAGGTATCACACGCCCTCTGAACGCGGCGCTTCTTGCTATCCGAGGCAATTGACGTCGAGTTGTCAATGTCGTTAAAATCTTCCTCTGCAGAAGACATCTCCTTTCGACGCGAGGACTGAGTGAGAGAGACTGCTTAAGCTTGTGATAAACACAGCATTCCATCTGGCCGAGTCGCTTACGTAGCCAGTCACGTGTGCTTTGTAGAATCTCGGCGATCAAGTCATCCAACCTGCACACACACAGCATGAAACCGACTATATACTACCGAGGGTGACTAGGATTACATCGTAAATGGACAGTGAGAGTAACGTGTGGGATGACGACAGAAAACATGCGACGGATGCGAGCGAGTATGGATGAGACCAACAGGTATGACTCACAGTACTAGTAAACACGTATGCTAGAATAAAGAAAAACAGCAAAAGCAGGCATCAAAAAGAAGAAAAAAAAGACGCAGAATTGGCGAGCAAGAAACGAGCATGTTCCAGAGGACGACCGAAAACGGGGTGATGCAACGACACTGCAAGATGACCAGATAATTAAAACAGATCCAATATGATCCAGGGTTCAGAAGCAAGTTTGACAGGACATATTCACCACCCAGAATAGTGGTAGTCGTCGGCCCAACTTCGATTCCGTGCCATGGCACGCCGCCGCCGCTCGTCCTGCTCCGTTGGGCCATCCCTAGGGCCTTCACTACTCGTCGATGTCAACGGTCGTAATCCTTGATTTGCTTTCCGCGCGGCGAGTGCTGGGTTTGTATTGCTGCTAACCTGTCGTTCCCACAGTAACTGTCGCCGCATACTTTCCGACAGCTCCGTCTTGAGCATCCGTCGGCGAGTCGTCCTTGGCGTCATAGGCGGCGCAGCTGCCGGAAGGTTATATGGATGACCAAGTGGAATAGGCACCGTGGTCGAGGTCTGCGCGCCAGGTCCCACCCCAGTCGCAACGGGCTGGACGGGACGAGACGAGGCACCCTGCTGCGAACTTCGGCGCGACATCAACGCCTGTAGCCTCTGCTGAGCAGCGCTCTGGGACATTTGTATCTTGTCGTCTGCATCGTCGGCACTGTCGTCTTCCATCTCTTGTTCTTTGGGTGGTCCTTTAGGGCGATATCCATTTTTATCGTTCTCCCGTTTCTTAGCAGACGAAGAGGGCGGTCTGGGGTTGCTGATGGCCGTGATCTGCGCCGCCATAGGAAGCGCTGCACTACTCTTACTTGTAGACAAACGCGGAGGAGCATATGCGCTGCTACTCCTTTGTGGTACGGGCGCATGTTGTGGTGGCTGATACTGGCGCGAAAGATCAGCCGACGACCGAGTTAGCCGATATGGATGATTCGGTGGGAAGATGGCAGGGTTGGGATTCATCAGTTGTGACAACAGTCCCGACTGCGTCCGGTTGAGATTTGAATATGAACGCTTGGGAACTTTGGAAAACAGCTCGCGCTGACGCTGTGCTTCCAACGCGGCTTCCCGCAGTCGAGTCTCCTCCGCCTCCCGTGCCTTGTCCTCTGCATCCATTTCCTCAGAGGCCCATGCTTCCGAGTCTTCCCCATCCGTCGTTTCGAAATCCTCAGAGGATGTGTTGGCAACAACAATCGTCTTTCGTGACTGAATATTGGGATTTACATTCCCGTTCATATTGCGTGCTGCGTTCACATTGACATTATCGTTCACATTGCCATTCAATGCAGAGTTGCCAGCGACGCGACCGTTGGCCAATGGTTTGGGTATGACGGGCGGGTGTGCTTGCAGTGGAGATGCCTCGGATGATTGAATGGTCGTGAAGTCATTCAGGGGCGAGGACGTCCTGGCATGTCCCTTGCCTGTTGAACCATTCGCAGACCTGGAACCATTCGAGGATCCCGAGCCAATATTGAACATGGCACCTTTCTTATCCACACGTTCTGATTGCGAGTGCTGAGCCGAGAGCTTTCGGATCATTGACGGTCCAACGTGTTTTGCCGAATGGGATCGCTTGACTGGAGGACGCTTCCCGACTTCCTTTACTCTTTTCGGCTTATTCAGACGACCCTGGCCAGGATATCTCGTTTCTCCGCCCATTGCAGCTGTAGTTGATCGTCGCTCGTCCTCTTCATCCATCTCATCCGCCTGGTCTTCCTTATCATCGTCCACGTCAGTCAACACGCTCTTGACTTGACTCGAGGTAGCACTGCTCGCTTCGAACAAGTCGGATGGCGACTTTCCACTCGCGGTCGAGTCACCACGTTCAGGCGAGGCATCTTCGGGAGAGTGTTGCAAGAAGAATCGGCGATCAGATTGGCGGGCCAGTGAGCCAATATCGGGAGTGCGGGCCGGAGTAGGCGGCGTTGAGGGCTGCCTAGGGGTGAGGGAGGGTGGGAGTAGTGCGTGCACTTGTGTGGGTGGAACTGTGGGTCGAAGCGTGGGAGAGGGCAGGGGAGGTAAAAGGTATGTGGATGGTGGTTGTGGCACGGCAAGGGAATCATCGTGTAAGATGGGTGTCGCTGGCGGGGTCGGGTGTGGAGTCGGGTTTACGACCACGACGCGAGGGCATAGGGGATCTGCAACAGGGAGTTGGACCGTTGGCAGGTCAGGGTCGGAAGGTTCGGATGGCAACGCTGTCGGGGGAGGTGTTGAGGATACGACCACGGGCGAGGATGACTTGCGCTGGGGAAGGGAAAGGTGGTTTGGTAACATGTCCACGATGAGACGTCCGATGCAGACAGTTGATTTAGCCCGGGAAAAAGAATTGAAGGATGGCGCAACCGAGTGCGGGGATATCCGTGGGCGCTCCGGGGTTGACGGGGGAACAATCGTGGGCATTGGAGGTGGCAACGGTGATGGCGATGGTTGATCAGAAGGAGAGGGCAGTCCGGATGAAAGGACTACAGGAAAGGAAAATGGAAGAAAGTGAGTGATGGCCGGACTAGGCAATTTTGGGGAGCATGGACGTACCGTGGAGATGGGGAGAGACCGTTTCGTTAGCAGGTGCGGGGAAGTAGGAACGGGATCGGGTGTCTTTCGGGTGTGGTGTTGCGGAATTGGAAGCGAGTGGCTGGCAGGAGAGCTGAGCCTTGATGAGTTCGCGGTACCACAATCGCCAAGAGATGTTTTCTAGACGGCGACCGTCCTGTACAGACTCTTTGCACTTTGTAAAAACTGATAAAGGCAGAAAGTGAGCGACGGGTGAGTAGAATGGGCGACATGTGACGACAGACCTGTCCAAAGACTGTAGAGCGCATCCTGGCCCTGTAGATCCCTGACTGCCTCTGCTGTAACGGAGAGAATTGGAACCGGAAAGCTGGCCAGCATAGCTGGTGGGAGAGTTTGCGAGGCTTAACAGGAATACAATCAGCTAGAGACGAGAGAGAAGAGACGTCGGAACAATCACTGTTCCTGACCGAGGAGCGCGGGAGATCCGTGCGCGGCGGGGGGGTCGTCAGTGTCGTCGTGGTGGGCGGGGCGGGGCGTGGAAAGAGAAAACAAGGCGGGGTTGATGACGAGACAGGCTCAGTGTGAGCGAGGAGGACGAGGTGGCATTCCTGCTCGAAATTACAGGCTAAACAAACTTCGGGCCGAAGGATGATATATAATAAATAAATAAATAAATTTCATGATAAGTACCTTTCATGTGAATCTGTAGTTTGATATTTCCTTTTTGTGTTTGTCACGTAATCTCCGCCACGACCCGGGTGCACCCGCCAGGAACAGCACGTGCCATATGCCAGCTGTCCATCTCCAAGGACTGAAACGGCCTTCTAGAATCTGCTGCGGATCTCACCTGAGGCGACGAAAGACACTCAAAATGTGGGGTAAACGAGCGAATATTGTCCAAGCAGGTCACGTGTCTCTCAGCGAATGGAAGCACCACCACTAATCTAACCTCCTTTGGTACACCCAGGATCATTCCATGGCTCAGTATGACTTGCCCCGCACTCTCGACACTCCGGTGCACGAGGCAGCTTCGTGCCCGCGCGTGGACTATATTCATGGCCGTCCGGTCCATGCGACAATGGTGGCAGCCAAAGCTTGTCTGACGTCAGCTGCTCTCGTTACAGCCAACGTGCGTGGTTGTCGATGACCCATGGAACCTGTTCGGGGTTGTCGTCGGAACTAATCACGACGACACGCGTCTGAAAGGGAGTGGCTACAGCATGTGACATTGGAACACTGCAATAGATGGACGCACATTACGTTCGAACGAGGGCGTGGGGTGCGCGTACCGGTCCATCAGGTTGCTAGGCGATGAGGGACTGGCTTGCCTTGAAACCTAGAGTTTTAACGCCATTCTCGATGTCCATGTACGTGATCAGGTCAAGATATGTAAACGACCTGGGGTGAAACGGGGGGACAGCCCATCCGTCACGAACAATAAGCTTCCAAGGTAACTAATATTGTCCTCGGAGATCGACCTCGGATGCAAATGAGCCCTGACAAGGTTAAAAGCTTCAACCATGTAACCTCGATGGCAGGATGTTATGTAATCGCATTAATGACGCTGCTACCTTCATCATTGGTCTGGACCGAAAAACATGTATCCAGGTGAGCCACACGAGGCGTACTTGGCCAGGCCATAGTTTCTCGAGCGTCTCATTGGGGCTATTGGCTCTTGGTCAGCCGACTGACACACGCCGCTGCCAAGTTCCGTGTATCATGGTAATCTATAACCGCTCGGAACTTGGCTGTGTCGGAATCGGAAAACTGTTGTCCTACGGGGGTATTATACTAATGGTCCCGCGACTGTCAAAAGTATGTTCCCGCCCGTCTAGGCTAGATTCCAGACACTATACATTACACTCTGTGGACCAAAGAGAACGCAAACGCGATATCCCTTGACCACTACAAGAGTAGCATGCACCACACAATTGACGCAAACCTTTTTTATTTCTTTTCCGAGATCGATATTCTAATGGGCCGCCAGACGGCTAACCGAGATAGGACTATTGGAACGATCTCTTTGGCAAATCCTGCCTGATTGAAAAGGCATTCTTCGACATCGACGACATTGTCAGAGACGGCCGGTACAGGATCCGTAACTTGGTCAGAATGGGTAGCTCGTCTCGAGAGACGGCAGGCACGTCCTCCTCTTGCATGACTACACCGATGAGAACTGGACTACGTGTCTTGCATCGAGCGGGGCGTCTCACGCTCACTAGCGCGCAACGCAGTGGGAACTGGCGAACACGCCGGAGCGGTGCGGCTTGGCGTATCACCACAGAGCGCTTCTCTCCATTCTACGAGGTGAACGCGAGCGGCGATGGATGCGCATGATCACTCAACCCTGTCTTGCTGATAGGGAAACGGGTGTACCAGTAAGTGCTACTCTAGCCTGACTTATACACTTGATGTGGATGTCTGGCAGTGTGTTTCCAGGGTGTGTCGCAAGGGGTCTGGTTCCCCAATCATGTCTGACCTTAGTTTGCCGCAGGTGTTTGTGTCAAACCGAAACACGGGTTCAAGCCAGCTGTGGATCCTCAAGGACGTTGTTTAAAATGGAATAAGGCGACTAGCAGGGTGGGGGCGCGCTCGGCCCAGCGATGATGGTGTTTTTATGTGTCTATGGGCGAGCTGATGTAGAATTAGGATGTACGAAGAAGCATTGGAGTCAAAATGTGTGGGGCGTCGCCCTTGCCCGTTGTGAGTCCGGATGTCATGCTCCTGGTGTGAACACACAATAGATATCGTCAACCCGATCAAGGAAAATACCAATAATGGGCGTACAAGATGTTCAATTCGCGGAGACAATGTACAAGGTTTATGTCCGTCGCCCGGATAAAATAGCTTGATAAACGTATGGGAGCAAGCGTGCTACCAACCCTTTCGAGTACGTTTGGACGCGAATATAATTACTAACAGCCGTTATATCGAGCCAGTGCAGCGTAAATGATGATAAAGCAACCGTACGTGGTAGGTCAGACCGAAGTCTAAACACTGGAAGAAACTGTGGAGGAAGACAGTCTTTACTAACCAGGTGATACCTTTGAACTTTCTCCTCCATGTCATTTGTGCTCGGTGCCGCATTGGCATCTCATGAGTTGGGATTGCAGGTGTCATAATAATACATCGGTACATCAACGGATTATCCTAGACATTAGATCTAATGGAAAGAAGCGAGAGATGATGAAAAAATCATGACCTCTAATATGTATGTTATGCAAGTCGATGCTTAGTTGAATGTGTCATCTTGCGCGTGAACGAGAGAACAAAGGCAGGGGGTAACGTAGGCATGCGCGAGATCCCACTTCCCTGTACGTCGGTGCATGGAAATAGTCGCACACCTGCCGTGCTGATCTAGAACACTGTCGGGGGACATGTCATGTCACGACACCGACCCCAAGACCATTACGTCGACAGTGTGTCCTTCCACCGTCCTGCGACAGCCTCGCCACTGAACACCTCGTATAGCACCTCCCTCACGTCCTCCACGTACACGAAGCGGATCCCAGTCTTGACACTCTCCGGAACGTTCTCCTCAATATCGGCACGGTTGGCTGCAGGTGCGAGGATTGTCTTAATCCCTGCTCGGTGTGCTGCGAGGATTTTTTCTTTTAGCCCACCGACAGGAAGAACTTGGCCCACGAGGGAAATCTCGCCCGTCATCGCTGCCACGAAATACACATCAGTGACCCAACCTAACCAACCCCGGGAAGGTTACCCACCAATGTCAGGGTTTATCCGGGTATTGGTAAAGAGCGATACCAGGGCAGACAAGATAGCAGTCCCGGCACTCGGCCCTTCCTTGCCAATGCTGCCTTCTGGCATGTGCACGTGAATGTCACGATCAGTCAAGAATTGCTCATCCGGTGATGTGGTGATCCCAAGCTCGTATGCGTGGGCTTTGACCCAGCTTAAACCGATCTGCGCGCTTTCTCTGATGACCTCGCCAAGCTTTCCGGTTAGCTGTAGGCCACCTTTGCCTGGCATGCTCTAACCCGAGTGAACAAAGGCTGTCATGAAAGTAGATGCACTCACTGTGGCTTCGACAGGCATGACAGCACCTGATCCATTGCCTAGATAGCCAAGACCCGTACTAACACCGGGTGGAGGAGGAGTAACATACATCCTATCCTTGTGGTACACCGGGGGACCAACGTAATCCTTCAGATTCTCTGGAGTGATTCTGACATGAATACTTGCAGGAACGTGAAGTGGTTGTCGTTGCTGAGTCGTCACAGTTTTCCGATCCGATGAGTGATTGCTCGGGCTTTCGGCGGAGGTTTCGATAAGCTCGTTTGGTCCTGGGCTTTGAGTTTCCATGGTCTTTGATTCCGTACTAGATGCTTCTGTGGTTGGTGCTGGTTCAGGGAACACGTCCTCACCAAGGTCCTGGATTAGCTTGAGCGCTGCTTTACGGTAGATCTGAAGGTTATCCCAGTTGAAATTAGGCCTTACCACAAGGTCTCATAAATCGCACCTTATCAATGTGCTTCTTCAGGTTCCGCACACCACTCTCGCGGCAATAATACTTGATGAGCACATCGACGGCGGACGGGTCGAGAAGAACATCAGCGTCTTTAAGACCAGAGGATTCTTTTGCTTGAGGACCAAGATACTTCTCCGCAATGACACACTTCTCTTCTGATACGTAACCACTGACTTCAAGAACCTCCATTCTGTCAAGTAATGGAGCGGGTATTGTATCCAGAGTATTCGCTGGAATGGATGTGTGGACAAAACCCTTGCAAAGAACTGGCCGTGAAACGCTTACCGGTGCAGACGAAGAGAACGCGGGAGAGGTCGACGGGAACGTCCATGCTTTACGTGCTACGTAAGCCCATAGTTAGAGGACAAATAGTAGTACGCACTAGTGGTCTAAGAACCCATTGTTCTGCTCGGGGTCCAACATTTCGAGCAGCGCACTCGCTGGATCCCCATTAATCCCCCTACCAATTTTGTCCACTTCGTCGATCAATACGAGGGGATTCTCCGTACTGACTCTCTTCAAAGCCTGGATAATCTTTCCAGGGAGCGCACCAACATATGTCCTCCGATGCCCTTTGATTTCAGCAACATCAGTCAGCCCACCAACCGAGAACCGGAAGAATTGTCTATTCAGGGCACGTGCAATGGATTTGCCGATAGAGGTTTTCCCGACGCCAGGGGGGCCAACTAGGCAAATGATCTTGCCTTCGACCGTCCCACGAAGCTTACCGACAGCAAGAAATTCAAGAATACGGTCTTTGACGTCTTTGAGGCCATAGTGGTCTTCGTCGAGGACCCGTTGTGCATGCGTGATGGAGTAGTTCTCCGCAGAATGTTGACCCCAAGGAATCTGGAAAGAGCAATGAATACACAAGCAGTTCAAGTAAACGAAGAATAAACTTGCTTGAGTCAGCCATTCAAGATAGTTGCGAGTCACGTTTGCCTCCGATGCTGCAGGTTCCAGGCCCATGAGTTTACTCAGTTCCTCGTCGAATACTTTCCGAACACCCTCCGGCATCTTCAATGCAGCAGCTCGCTCCTTAAACTTTTCAATAAGCTTATCTTTGCCGTCCGACTCCATCCCTAGCTCCTTCTTGATGCCTTTGAGCTGTTCCATCAAGTAGTACTCGCGCTGCCTCTTTGCGATCTTGCTGTCGACATCACGAGCGAGCTTGCTCTGCAACTGGGCATTGATGAGCTCTTTCTTGAGCACTAAGAGCGCCTTGCGGAGACGATCCTCTACAGCAAGACTCTCCAGCACGTCCTGGAGTTCGCCAACTTCGCCGCTAGACACGGCTGCCGCGAAATCTGCGAGTTTGTCAGGTTCGTCAAAGACATTTGAAGCAACTTGATTGATCGAAAAGTTGGTGATCTGATCACGGAAGAGTGGATTGAGCTGAGCAATGTCCTTGAACACAGAGACGATTTCAGACATAAAAGCACGGATATACTGGTCATCTTTGTTGTATGGCAGGGTCAAGAGATTCTCAACTTGGACAATCGAGATGTCATGGTTATGCAAAAATGACGTTTGTACCGAACCTGTCGCTATATCAGAATTAACACATGGTGCGAACGATGTTGAGTCATTTACCAGGAGGAATCTTAGACACCTCGCCTTTGGCATAGTCGGGTGACGGAGTCGGGGGTGGTGTCTCGGGTGGTGTGACAGTTTGGACATCGTCCGGAGCAACATTGACTATCGGGGGATGTTCGCCGGCCTTGAGCAATTCCGTGATCTTTATTCGGCGATGAGGATACAAGACAGCGGTAAGACCCTCTTCCTTTTCCTCTCCAGAACCGCTATTCGAGGTAAATACGCTTGTAACCTGAGCAAAAACACCGACGGGATACACCGAATTGACATCTGTGATAATGTCGCTATCCGTATTTTCGTCCTTGAGAAGAAATGCACCGAGATAAGGTTGCCCGCGTTTCATCATCTCCTTAATGGCAGCGACTACTGAGGGATTGCGAATGACAACAGCCTTGTAAAAACCGGGAAAGAGGGGACGCCGAGCAATAGGTAGCGCAAGGACCTGTGGATATACTTCGGGGACGGACTGTTTAGCTATCGAACTCGGCGTGGGAGTCCGTTGAGGTGGAGGAGGCTGAGAATCGGCTGGATCATTGCTGTCCCC